>CM061918.1:2668999-2702853 GCA_031002005.1 Vandiemenella viatica | reverse complement strand
TTAGACGAAGTTCAGCGCACAGAAATGTTTTAGTTGTTGTTATGAGTATTAATCTGTAACGTCTCTATTAGTTAGTAAACAAGGAAGGTCTTCTCGATCGTAAAGAATTTACAATTTCAGAGAGTAACTTTGATAACATTCAGAACATCTCTCAACTCCTTTATCACTTTGCTTAGAATCTATGTTACCATCTGAAAATCAGCAAGGCTTTATAATGCGTCACTGTAAAAAATGCAAATGTTGCTCATACAACATAAAATGTAACTTAGTATGTCATATCAATAGTTCTTGTAAAAATAAATAATTCTGCAACATTCTTGATAATTTTATTACGAACTTTCTTTATTTTAATAATTTGACTGTCAACTTATATCAGACAATGATTAAAGATGAAGAAATGGTAATGAATAAGAGTGTTTTATTTTCTTAACATCGCCTGATTATTAATTAACATTCAGAATATGTAGTTAGAGCCTGCCCATCGCCTCTTGGTTGCATCAGATAACGTTCAGAACACCTTGTGGCTTTTCTTAGTAATCGCAACGCGCTGTGGTCAGAGCCACGACGCGAATTTCGTGTCGTGGTCTTTTAGAGTAAGCCACAACGCGTTCTGGCTGTTTTTGTGTATTGTGGCCGTTTTAAAGAAATCACAACGCGTTGTGGTGTTTTTTTTTTTTTTTCGCTCTGAGAGCGTTTTTATTTTGAGCTTGACGGATACACATGAAAGTTAACTTAATCCATGTATTTGGTACACAGTCTAGCTATTAGGAATCGTGATCATGTTCTGTCGGCGAAATACTGAATGTGGAAAGTCTCGTCATCAGGGGGGGGGGGGGGGGGGGGGGTCGAACTAGCACATTGACAGTCGATGACGGCGGCAGAGATAATGCGGGATCCGAGGAATTTGGCCCATTTGTGTACAGAAGAAAAACTAATTCCTTGGGGTGCGCAAATTGTGTATGAAACTCAATTCATAAAAAAAATGTTAAAATTTTTTCTTTAAAACCAACAACAATTCATTTTAAACCAGAGTTCATTATCCTTTTTCCGAAATATTCTTTCAAATTGTACGTATCAGTCCAACACAAAATAAATGATATTTGTTTTGGATTCTTTTTTTTTTTAATAGTGCTCTTACGACATATTTATTATTTGATTCATGGATTTCTACATCGATTGACACATATCAATTTTTGTTAAAAACCTTTAGAGCCGAAGTATAAACTTTATGAAAATAATTCATTTGGATATTTTGTGAAAACTGTAAACTACAGAAAACAATGAATTACAAAAATAAGTTAGCATGTTACAGATCAAAGTAAATTTTGAAAATTTTTTCGTATTACGTAATAGGTTTTCCATAAATCGTGAAAAAAACAAAAAAACAAAAACAAAATAGGAAAGAATTGAGAGTCTTCGGGTTGCCAGTTTCATTTGATATGTTAAGCCCACAGTAAAATTATTAAAATAAAGAAAGTTGGTAACAAAATTACCAATAGTGTTGCAGTGTTATTTATTTTTACAAGAAGTATTACCGCGACATTTCACTTTGCGTGGTGGGTGAGAATGAAAGCTCTGTCCTTGTATTGGGGAGGACTCGCTTTGGAATCCCCATTCCGCCGTCAAGATTTGAGTTTGACATAGTTTCCTCAAATCACTCCAGGTAAATGCCTAGATGGTTCTTTAAAAAATTAGGGTACTCGAAGTTGACGAGGACGTGCAGCTTCCAGAAATGTTTTAGCTGTTGTTTTGAACATAAAGAGATCAGGACTCTACCACTTAGTAACCAAGGAAGAAGGTCTTCTCGATCGAGAGATTAGAGGCGGGAGGGGACTGGGGACAAGGAATGGAAAGGAATTCGGCCATGCCTTTTGAAGGAAGCATCCCAGCATTTGCGTGGAGTGATTTGGGAACGGTGGTAATTAATGATAATCAATACGCAAAGAAATTACACAAAGCACAAGATTGTCGTCTTTGTTGCGGCTGCAATTAATGATAATTAATAGCCATAGCAATAACAGAAAACACAAGATGGCAAGCACAGCTGGGCAGAAAACCGTTAATCGTTAATTAACGAAGTTAACAAAATTGAAAAAATATAACTTATAAGTTAACCTAAAAAAATCATTAACAGTCTTCTTAACTTCCGTTAAATTGAACTTCCGTTAATTTTAATCCGTTACATTGGTTGTTGACGTCACGTTTGTATTGCGCGCCACGACACATTCGGCGAGTCAAATGGCGAATGAGTTATCTAATAACCTGAAACGCGAGTCCCAGTGTGATGCATTTGTAACTGTTATTTTAGGCTTGGCGGGGGTGTGTGCAGGTACGCTAGAGATGTGGAGGGTTTGTATTTTACGTCTGAAAACCGGCGCTTTCTTCGATTGGTGACTGATTTTGATATTTTTATAACCGAGGAAAATGAGTGTCACTTTTATGTTTTGTTGGTTTGATGTTTCTGAATGAAATACACTAAAATTGACGTTAAATCATGGAAACTGAAGATCTAGAATCTATTACTGAAAGCAGCAATGAGAGATTAACAATACTTGGCTACATTTACGCGATTATGTTGCATTTACATCAAGATTCGAAGAACAATTAACTTATGAATGTAAACCGTGTTTTCCTAAACTTTCTACAGTCAAGGTTCACGTTTCTAGCCTTAATAATCTTAAACAACATATGAAGAGGATGCACACATCCAGCTATTTATAGTTTGCCGAAAGTAAAAGCAGGATCAACTCGTGGGAAAAAGAAAAACAATCGCAAGCCTTCAGCAAGTGCCTACTCAATGCGTTAGTTTTCATAAAGAAATCCATACCTGGATCACGCATCACGGTACAAGAAAACCCTGATATAGCGTGCAGTAATACCTATTATAATACTTAAACATCAGTACAACTTTTGAATGGTTAACTTTTAACGGAAACTTTAACTTGCGTTAAATTGTCGAAAATGTAACTATTTAACGATTATCAAAGTTAACTTTTTAAGTAGCGGATTAAAGAATTCAATTTTTTGGTTACCTGTGCCCATCTGTGATGGCAACACAAAATTTTTGCCACCCAGCAGCTGGCAATCCTGCAAAAAAACAGTTGTGCTCTTACACAAACATGTGAAGTGGTTCCTCTTTATTAATCGTCTTTATATCAAAGCAATTAAACAAAATAGAGCGCAATATGAAGCTCCAACGGAGCACTGTGGAATTCACTCGTAATGCTAGCCACACTGTAGCTAAATAGTAATGTCACTCAATCATTTTACAAACACAAATCAGTGACTAATAACGAACACATGCATATGTGCGTGTATTACCTAGTACACTGAAGGTGTCCTAAACAAAGCGGAAACGCGTATGTCATAAAAACAAGACGTATAAACCAACCACAATAAAAATAGTTGCCATAGCAACTCAGGAAGAAAGCCCTTAACAGGAACATGTTCAGCTTACCTGGTCAAGGCGTGGTCCTACACCGCAGCTGACCCGCCGAGTTCAGCTTACCTGGTCAAGGCATGGTCCTACACCGCAGCTGACCCGCCGAGTTCAGCTTACCTGGTCAGGGCATGGTCCTACACCGCAGCTGACCCGCCGAGTTCAGCTTACCTGGTCAGGGCATGGTCCTACACCGCAGCTGACCCGCCGAGTTCAGCTTACCTGGTCAGGGCATGGTCCTACACCGCAGCTGACCCGCCGAGTTCAGCTTACCTGGTCAGGGCATGGTCCTACACCGCAGCTGACCCGCCGAGTTCAGCTTACCTGGTCAGGGCATGGTCCTACACCGCAGCTGACCCGCCGAGTTCAGCTTACCTGGTCAGGGCATGGTCCTACACCGCAGCTGACCCGCCGAGTTCAGCTTACCTGGTCAGGGCATGGTCCTACACCGCAGCTGACCCGCCGAGTTCAGCTTACCTGGTCAAGGCATGGTCCTACACCGCAGCTGACCCGCCGAGTTCAGCTTACCTGGTCAAGGCGTGGTCCTACACCGCAGCTGACCCGCCGAGTTCATCCTCCTGGTTCATATCGCTCAAAGCGAATAACCGGCACGACTTCTGCACACAGGTCCAGATTGTCCACCGACAAACTAATTCAGCAGAAAAGTTGGGACCTATATTTTGTTCCAAGTTATACTTCAACTACAGCGTTATTTCTGAGCGTGAGGTGGTCCCAATATTTGTATGCACCAGATTGTTGAGCTTGCTGGACTCGAGAAATGAAATATCAGTTAAGTTGGCAAACAAACTTCTATAATTTCAAATAGTAAGCTTTTCTTTAGACCCAGATTCTTGTCTTGCGATATTTTGTCACTCACCTATCAATAATCAAGTTGTATTGTCCACAGTCAAAATAAAATAAAACAGACAAATTTTCAACAAATGTTATGTTTGTCCACTCTGATAACAAAAGTTCAAACAAAAAAATTGTCTAAGATAGACCATCCACTGTTGACGCTTATCATCACTTAATGGAAGTTCAAATATGGAGCTGTTGTGTTCTCTACCAGATAAGAAACTTCTCGTCCACCAATAAAAACAGTTCATCACAAAATTGAAGGCGTTTGAAAGCGAAATTGTTCACCAGATTCTCAGTTTTGTACTCACGAAGCATCATACACAAAATTCTAAAATCTCAACAGAATGTAATGTGGGTCCATCTAAGTCGTGACAGCTAGTAACGTCGTAGTGGTTTCGTTGTCACTTCCTCTAGCTGGATCCCATTTACAAATCTCCAGCCTTCCTGAAGGCGGTCGCTGCCAGCTGCCACGTCCGTCCTGGAGAACTGGGTAAACAATGATTGGAAGAAACTGCAAATGTTGGCTTCCGTGATTGCGGTGGCGTATCTGGGACGGAGTCAAGCTCGGCGGAGTCTCGAGATGTCCTCCGTGCAGACGAGCGCGTCACGCAAACCAGGAGTGCTTCTCGTCTGTGACAACTTGGAAACACGTCGTCGGTCCTTCTTCAGCTCATTAATTCAGTATTTCGACGCTGCCATCTTCTAATTCCGCCAATACTTGCTCCTATCTAGAGAAATCGAAACTTGCCGTACGTATTCGACTAGCGAAAGGACAATAGTTTTATAAATGTTATTCCTGTACTACTGCACTGACCGAAATTAAATAGAGCGCTGTCCACCTTCCCCACAAGACCCCCGATAGGTCGAAAACAATCCAGCTTGAATCAATATCAAGCCACTGAAGTTATAGTTGGTTAACCTATAGAGCGCATAAAATTCACGTCCTGAAGATTCATAGGACTAGCAGTTGGTTTGTGCACCGTATTACTTTTCGAATAGTCCAAGAACGACTTCCACCATAGTCCGAGATCTGAAGTAGTCAAGACATGTTTTGGAACAACAGTAACTTCCGACTGACCCACTCGATAGGAACACGAACAATACCTAACACTCTTCCGATGCCGGCACCGGCGGAGACTTGAACGCGTGGTAGGAACAGTAACTCTGGCTGCGAGAAGCGGACGCGAGGGTCCTGTTAGTGCGCCGCGCTCTGCCGAGGTGCTCCCTGGACCGCAACGAGCACTGTCTCTCGTCTGTCTGCAAGTGGCGCGGCCTCAATAAAACAAAGCAATTGCCTCTATTATTTCGGCAAGGCCAATTGTGTATTTTAGAATTTCTCTTCGACAAACGAAATAACGTCGATGGTCTGGGATTTCCACCCCTTCGGACATTATTTTGCCGCCGCCACGGTCACCACCGCCGTGAAATAAATTAGCGGCCCTTCAAACATTATTTTACCCCGGTTTGCCTCCCTCCCCTAGATTCGCACTGTATTCAGGGTACCACCTGAACTGCGTGCCTTATCACGGTCTTCAGTAATTTTCCACGATAATTTAGACGCCCATACACACACACACACACACACAGTAGTCTCACTGAACATTTACAAGCACAGGATTTCTGGTCTGGGGAACACAGAATAATTAACTCAAAACCTATCAGTTGAATTACTGGTTTATGATTTCTAGTGAACAAGAGAGTAAGGAAACGGGCGAGTTATTATGAACAGTTTAATGACACGATTATTTTGGTGAGGTTCGAAACCAATCCTGCCCGCAACTACGTTAGTACAAGTGTTGATGCCAACGTCACAGGAAGTTGATGAAAAAATAGAGAAAATATAAGGAGATATGTGAATGGGGTGGGAGAAGGAAAAGAAAGGAATACCGTAGGAAGTTTTAGTCTAGGAAAAAGAAATGAGCGAGGAAGCAGGTGGTTAGAATTTTGTGAAATATATAAACTAGTCATGGCGAAAACACTACTTAAAATTAATACAAGAAGGATATACATCTGGAAACGTCCAGAGGATACATGTAGATATCAGCTAGATCATATCATGGTCAAACAGAGATACAGACTGTAAAGCATACACAGGAGCAGACACAGATTCGGACCATGATCTGATAGTTATGAAGTGCAGGCTGCAACTCCAGGGCATAAAGAAGCAATACAAGGAAAACAGACTGGAAGTGAATAATCTGAAACAATCTACACGAGAGAAAAATTTGTAAAGACGATAGACGTGTGTCTAAGAAATAACTCTGAAAGGTGAAGAGTACGAATGGAATACATTGAAGAGAGAAACAATGAAAGTTGGTAAAGAAACATTAGGCTTTAGGCAACAAGCCAGTCGAAAACTTTGCATCACAGAAGAAATTCTGAAGCAGCTCGATCCGAGGAGAAGGCACAAAAATGCTCAGGATGAAGCAGGAAGAGAACAATACTGACAAATTATAAATCAAATAAACACGAAATATATGAAAAAAGGGGAAAAATGGCTACAAGAAAAGTGTGAAGAAATAGAAAAGGAAATGGTCATAGGTAAAGTAGATGTGGCATATCAAACATTAAAGTTGCCGATGGGAAAGTTCAGAAGATAGAACTAAACGATGAAAGGAATACATTGAGAAAGTGTTTGATTGGGATGATTTGAACAATGGTAATGAAAAAGAAAGGAGATGTCGACTTTAATGACTTAGGAGATCCTGTTTTGAGGACAGAATTTGATAGAGCTTTGAATGATTTGACATCAAATAAGGCAGTTGGGATTGATGAGAGTCCTGCACAACTTCTGAAATCCCTAGGAGAAGAAGGAGTCCAAAGATTATTCAACCTGATATCAAAAAGTTATGAAATAGGAGAAATTTCAACTACTTTTAATAAAAGTAACATCTTCACGGTTCCGAAAAAAAAGCACAAGCAGACAAATGTGAGAATTATACCACCGTAAATATAACATCACATGCTTCAAAATTACTAACCAGAATAATAGACAGAAGAATTGGAAGGGTAGTAGAAGGGATAGTAGGTGAAGATCAGTTATGGTAGAAAAAGCCTCAGCACAAGGGAAGCAATTCTGGCTTTAAGATTATACTCGAAGGGCGGATTAAGAAAAACAATGATACTTTCACGTCGTTTGTTGAATTAGAGAAAGCTTTTGATAATGTAAGGTGGGACAAGATGTTCAAAATTTTAAAGAAGCCAGGTCTTAAGTATCGAGATAGAAGAATATTTTATCAACTATATAAGAATCAAGTGGCTATAATAAAAGTAGAGAATTACGAGAGACATGACTCAGTTAAAAAGGGTGTGAGACAAGATTGTAGTCAATCCCCGTTAATACTCAACTCGTATGTAGAAGAAGCAATAAAGGAAGTGAGCGAAAAAATTGAATGTGGCATAAGTGTTCAAGGAGAAAAAATCAGTATGCTACGATTTGCTGAAGACATTATCGTGTTATCAGAACGGGCTGAGGATATTGAGAAGTTATTGAATGGCATCAACAAAATACTGGAGGAAGATTTTAGAGTAAATATAAACCAAAGCAAAACAGAAGTGATGAACTGTAGATGAAAGGATACCAACGACAGCAGATTAAATATAAAAATAGGATCGGATGCTATAGGAGAAGCAAGTGAATTCTGCTACTTGGGAATTGAAATTACAACTGATGACAGCTTGTTCCTTGTTGTGATACCTCAGTCATCTATGTACGGCTACAAAAAAGTTCGAGTGGATGAGTGAAAATTTGATAAATTTAATTTTTTGAAAGAAAATATGATTTAATTTCAAAATACGTAATTTATTTGGTTGAATTAGTTACTAATCATTTCAATTGAATTTGCCTGTATTTGATTTGGAGAACTGATGTAACTGCAACACAAACTTGTGGCACAATTTTTGATATTGATTGTTTGAGATTCGAAACAGATACTTCAAAGAAGTATATGAACCTCCAGTAGTTAGAAATCTGCATTACATTTTCCATTAGAGACACTGAGGAACTGTGATCTGTATTTTTTTTTAAATAAACGCTCAGTTTTCGAAAGCAATCATTCTAAATCAGTGATACATATTCTAATAAAAAAGAAGAACTGTTTGAGAGCTAATTGTTTAAGGCACTTGATTTTAATCCCGGTGAGGACACGATTTTTTTAGTTGTGTTTTATCATATGAACTGTGCCAGGTCGTTGCATGGTTCGGATTACACGTTAAACTTTGTGTCTCAGAGGAAAGGAACTGGTCGTGCTATCTCTGACACAATGGCTTAGTATGCCTCCTGCGGAGGACCCAACCAATATTCGAATTGTGGACTACAATTTATTTCCAAGAGCTTCGTCACATCCGGCATTTAGGTGTTTTGTTTTTTTTTACTCAAAATAATATAAACTGCAGCATCTGCTGGCAAAACATCATTATCGCACCATATCATCAAATAATAGAAATTATAATAAAATGTTTCATTTCTCACAGAAAATAAAGATTGTTGCGGGTGTTCTAGACGGATCACTACTGTAGAACGAGTAAACTGTTCCTAAATTGGGTTTGCTTGTGAAGACGGAAAGTTTATGAAAGTTGCGTTCCTTTGTGTTTCTTAAGAGATTTTATTTTTAGTGTTGTTGAAATTCGGATGCAATGGTGGCGTAATACTATGTTGGGTCCAATGGATGTTTTCTGAAATGTTTGTCTCTGGCATTAATGGCAAAAGGTAAAACTGACCTGGCTTGAAAAAGGGAATAAACGGTCTAATGGTTGTAAAATGGTTATCATGTACTTAAATGAATACTTGTACATAGCCAACTGGAGTATCGAGTAAAATCTTCTAGGGCTTTCCACCAGGATAGCGCGTCAGTATGAATACAAAGCGACGTTTCGGAGACTGCCTCTGGCTCCATCTTCCGGCGAAGTCTCGGATTTGTGAAGAGTCCCCACTTATAACGCCTTTGGTTGCCAGGTGACGTCAGTCACGTGCGTCGGGGCCAATTCTACATTTCTTGTCAATAGTTTAAGAGGCATTCGTTTATAGCGTAAATATAATGATCCGATTCTCACTGATTACTTTAAAAATAGTCCTGCCTGGTGGCTATGCTTCGAGCATGCAATCGGCGATAACCTTAACAAAACATTAAAAGTTTATTACTAGAAAAGATTAAACGCGGTAATAAATAACGACTTGAAATTTCACTCCCACATACTTCCTCACAATTATTTATTGTCACCAATAAATAAGCACTGCTAGCACAGAACCAGCAGAATCTACGAGTAGTACGACCACAAAAGTACAATATGTAACGCTACAATATACTAATTGGCTCTTTAGCATATAAAATGTCGGTCTACTTGATGTTGTTACAAGCCTAATCGAATTCGCTTCTCACTAACAATTCACTGTATTTATATATTCATTTGAAATATGGTGCTACAGAAGAATGCTGAAAATTAAGTGTACTGACAAAGTAAGAAATGAACGAGTTTTGGAAATGATGGGTGAAGAAAGAAGTTTACCCAGCGGGGCGGTGTAACGGTTAGCGTTCTCGCCTCGCATTCGGGAGGACGGCGGTTCGAATCCCCGTCCGGGCATCCAGATTTGGGTTTTCCATGGTTTCCCCAAATCACTCCAGGCAAATGCCGGGATGCTTCCTTCAAAAGGCCATGGCCGAATTCCTTCCCATTCCTTGCCCCCATCCTTGCCCCCCATCCTTTCCCGTCTCTAAAGACCTCGATTTTAAAAAGAGACGTAAAGCAGTTACAAAAAAAAAAAAAAAAAAAGAAGTTTGTGGAAGAAGCTTACAGAAAGAAGAGAGAGGCTGGTAGGCATATTTTGAGACATGCTGGAATGGTTAATTTACTGGTGGAGGGTACAGTCGAAAGTAAGAACTGTAGAGAAAGACAGAGATTGGAATATGTGAAGCAGATAATTGAGGACGTGGGTTATAAGGGGTATGTAGAGATGAAGAGGTTAGCACAGGATAGGAAGGGATGGAGGATTACAACAAACCACTCGAAAGACTGACGACAGCAAAAAAAGAAATATATATATATTAACAATGCAATAATGGTTCTAACGTTCTTGTGACTATGGTTTCTCACTTCATAAACCAGTCAAACAAATCTTAATGTTCTCTGTCTTACAGCCTGTGTTGAAACAATCCATGTCTGCTATTTCTCGTTTGCCTCCATTGCTTGAGATAAACCTCATAATTATAAATGCTTAATGCAGGTTTGCTAACCCTTGAGCGCATAATACACATTCACAAATGCAGATATCATTTGCTAACCGCGAATTTTCTAGCTTTTTTTTATCTTCTCCATTATCCCCTCCATAAACTATAACCTCCGCTTTCCTCTATGTTTCTTCCTTGATCACGCCCTCTGGTTCGAGGGCCAGAGGCTTGCAGGGCACGAGAGGTGTCCCTATTCTCCTGATGCTGTGCTAGACTCCTGGGTTAACTACAACCCTCTCCACATTCTTCGCTATTAATGACGATCCATTCATGGAATGAGAAGGTTTGGAAGAGCAGGCCTGGGTTTCAACTCTACCTCCTTAAACGTGTCGTACACAACACAAAGAACGCAGTCAACACATACACTCGTTACCGTGGTATTAACTTTCGATAATTTCGAGAAAATCTCCCGGGAAGTTCCCTTCATGATAATTGCAAACGCCTCAGATACCGGGACTGCCTAATAAATTAACTAGAGCCACATGTTTTAGGATCCTACACTCTGCCCTATTTGTTCTTACTGAGAGACCCATTTCATTTCGTACTCTATCCGTCCACTCAATTATAAGAACCCTTCTATAGCATCACATTTCTGATGCTTCAATTTTCATTTTTCCTGCTATTCCAACCTCCACTTCCATAATGTTCTGCGCTCTATTCTTGCACTATTCTTAGTCAATGTTTGGTGTTGTGATTTATCGCACTTAAGGCTTTCTACATTGATGACAAACCTAACTTGTAACCTCCGCGTAATCTCTACACAGGATGAACCGAATGATTTATGTATTGAATCTGAATACATGAAGTCACTGTTATACACACGAGCACGTGAGCGAAGGAACACAGAAATTAATTCTGAACATTGCTCTCCTTGTACAAGCAGGGAGGCGATGGACAGAAGAATGTTTTTTTATATCTCTGACACGAGGGAAACTTTTAATAGGGTTCTGTACTTTGTTTTAAAAATTATTAGTCTAACGATAGTGTATTAGAGAAGCTGATTCCTAGAAACAATAGCTACTGCTACTAACAATAGAGTAGGCTGCATGAGTTCTGAACCTGCGGGTGTTACTTTGGTAGAAAGTACGAGACTAAATGCAAGGTTTGATTTGATGTCTTTAACAGCGAGATGCATGGTTCGATACAGTTGTCGGCATTACTCTGTTAGAAACAAGATGTTTCGCCTCATTAAGCTACGGTGGCCTTTGCTGGTGGGAGCATACTCGAGCTAGCGATGGATTATTCCGGAATACGTTGGTGCCTGTGCTGATAGCAACTGGTTCAAATCATGAACCAGAATTCTCACGCAAAGTAATTCAAATGTTTGTACGAAATCCGAACTCTTCGAATGTCCTGTTTGCCAACCTTTCGATTAAGTCCCTATAACTACTGACGTTCAAATACGAAGAAATTGAGTCATTTTTTTTAATGAGTGGTTTGGGCCCTTATAGGCTTAGAGTAATGCAAGGCTCTTTTCTGCTAACGCTACTCTCTGCTTTGATATCATCCGTCCTCTGCCAATTGGATATTAACTTTCGTCGTAATGACGGAATTATCTTACTTCCTTCTATAACGTCAGGTTGCACATTGGTATTGAATAAACTGTTATTATCATTGCCAGGCCCATTAATTATACAAACAAGTGTGTGAAATTATTAAAAAACTTCAGGAACTTCAGTCCCAATTATATAGCAAAATAGAAGACTATATCAAATCAGAAAATTAATAATTCTTTTTATCATTTGAACCGTATTTCATGTCCTACTTGCTTTTTTGAAAAAAAAGAAAGATTTATTCTGATTGGAAATCGTAGGAATGATGAAATAAGGAAACACGAATGGACACACGCAGTTATAAGTACGTATTGCTTCTTTCGCCGGGTGCAAGGAGACTGCAGTACTTCTTGACGGCAAAACCCCGCAGCAAGGCATCCTACAGCAAGTTCGTTACATGAACTTCGGAGGTAAGGAGCAGAATGTCAGTGTGGCAAAGGTCGAGGCACAACAGAAGAAGGAAGATGTTTTCGGAACTACGCCTGAAATCTGCACGCTTTGTTTTCGCGGAATCTGCGACAAGCTTCGCTGAAGCGCGAATCACCGTTAGAAAAACGCGAAATTTACATTGCAAAAATATTCTGCACGGCGCCCTCTTGACCTCTAAAAGTGGTGAAGCGAGCGTTTCTCTACAATCAACAAAAACGCATACACACAAAGGAAAAGAAACGACCTCCAGAAAAAACTTTAAGATATTTTACTTTTTACTGTAATAGATACTTTATAAAAATTGTAATAATTTATTTTCAGCTCACATAGTTGTATTTCGCATCCCAAAGGCCACAGCTATCAATCTTTCCACTGAATTTCTGCTAATATTCTCCTGCCAATATCTCTATTGGGTTGTTCTTTTACATGCTTTTATGGGTCTTCTATTGTTCCTTCTTTTTTTAATTTAATTTAATTTAATTGCAATGGAGCACAGGCTCCGGTGGCAATTTCCCTACACACCCATCTTCACCCTATCCTGCACCCACCTACATTTGCCCTCTACAAATTTTATCTTTAAATTCCTTCAAAGTATTCGGTAAATTATTCATCATTTCTCTTGGTAACTCATTCCAATCCCTGACACCCTTACCTAAAAAAGAGAATCTTCCCACACCCTTGTGCCTGAAATCGAGTGCCAGCTTGTGGTCATGGTCATCTTTACCCTTCCATGCACTACTTTTCATTCCTATTGCTATATCTTTCCATGCCTCATCGCCAGTATATGCCCTGTACACTCCCATGACCCTCCTCATCCTCCTCCTGTCTTGCAATGAATCCCATTCCAGCTCCTTTATCATATCTATCACTGATGCATTCTGCGATAATTTCCAGAAACAAATCTAGCAGCCCTTCTTTGCACCCTCTTCAACTCCTGTATTTGATACGTAAAATGAGGGTCCCATACTACACTACCATATTCGAGCAATGGTCTGACCAAAGTTTTGTAACCCAATTCCTTGTCTTCTCTCGTACATCCCCTCATAACTCTCTCCAACAAGTGCAGAACTTTGAAACCTTTTCCTACCACCTGTCCTATGTGTCCTGCCCAGTTAAGTTTGTTATCAAAAGTAATTCCAAGATATTTGCATTTCAAGTCTTCAGCAAGCAATTCTTTCCCCACCTTATATTCATAATTAACCTTTTGTTTTTTATTTGTGTATCTAATAAGCTGACTCTTCTTTGCATTTATCTTCATTCCATGTTTACCAACCCAATTAGATATCCTGTCCAGATCACCCTGCAACTGTTTACAATCCTCTATTGTTTTGATTCTTTTATACAGCATTATGTCATCTGCAAACAATCTAATTTCAGATAGTAAACAATCAACACAATTATTCATTAGAATAATGAATAGCAATGGTCCCAATACGCTACCCTGTGGCACACCCAGTTTTACTTCAACTTCTTTTGATACTACATTTCCTACCCTAACTTTCTGTTTTCTACCTTTTAAAAATTCTTCTACCAAGCAAATGACTTTCTTATCCACTCCAATAGTTTTTACCTTATTTACTACCATTTTATGGCTTACTCTGTCAAACGCCTTAGACAGATCTAGTGCTACACTATCAATTTGGCCTCCCTTGTCCATTTCATCTGAAATATCTTGCATATATCCCACCAACTGAGATTCGCATGAATATCCTTGCCTGAAACCATGTTGCCTGATTAAAAACCAATTACGTTCCTCACATATATTTCTGATGTGGTTGCATATCAATCTTCCCATTAATTTACCTACCACTGATGTCAAACTAATTGGCCTGTAATTCTCAACTCTACTTCTCGCCCCTCCTTTATGTACCGGTACTACTATTGCACTTTTCCAGTCCTGTGGTAAGCAGCAAGTGTCTAGACTCAATTTAAATAATATTTCAAGATAAGGTACAATGTCACATCCGGCTATCTTTAAGATATCTGTAGTAATATTATCTTCACCAGCCCCTTTATGTTTTTTCAGCTTTCTTATTTCCTTCATGATTTCCTCAGGATGGATATCAAATTTTTTACTATCGTCATTTCTAATTGTGTTGTTAAGCTCGTTCTCCGAATTAGACCCTCCTGTTTCTGATTCATTGTCCCTAATGCTTTCACTGAACCAGTTACTTAAAATTTCTGCCTTTTTCAAATTGTCAGAAACTTCTTCTCCATCCTTATCTATAAGTGTCTCTACATCCTCCCTTCCCCTCAGTTTCCTGATATAGCCATAGAAATTTTGATCGGTTGCCAAGTTTTTCTGCGCCATCTCTGTCATGACAGTCACCACACAAGCTGGGTCTCTAGTGCTGTTTTATTTGCAGCCATCCGTCTCTTCATCTCCTCATTTGAAGTTAATTCCAGTCTAGATACCCTTACAATTGTCCATAAGAAATTGGTTTTCACATATCGCAATCTCTGTCACTCTCTTTCTTTCATTTCAGAAGTATCCAACAAAGTACTCAACACTATAATGTGACATATTCTCTCCTTCGTTGTTTTATCAGTCTCTGAGGTCCACAACAAACAGTCTTGCTTGTGCAATTCTTCACTGTTTGTTGTCTTCTTCTTTAATATTATTTTTTGTAGTGCTTGCCTCTTTATTTCTAGCTATTTTTTGATCGTGAGCAGTCTGGTGGTTCGAATGGATGTCGAGAGGTTCCCGGTTAGGCTAGTACACACTTGTATACACAGTCGAGCGATCGTCTATATATACATGTTAGGAACTAACTATAGATATGTGTATAGACAATGTATATAGACAGTCTAGAGACTTGAAAGCCTTGTTGTTCATTAGTGGCTAAATATGGCTGACTTTGTTGGGATCACTGCTTGCGAAGTTCTGATCATGGACTATGAAAATAAGCGAAAAAAGAAGCCTTGGTCGAGACGAGAAATTTTGTACTGACACCTCATAGTAATATTTTCTGTTAGTAGGTTGTTATTATTAATATCTGTATTTTAATAACATCGTTTTCTGTTCCATACCAATACATAAAAATTAAATAAAAAAGATTTCTAATGCACTTACAATGTCTTCTGTACTTCCTGTTTCACAATTTTCGTCTTCATCGCAGTCTGTGCTTCTGCTACCCGTTGATTCTAAACCTTGCAGTAGAAATAACAAGTGTTCGCATGCGAACCAAGCATTCTTTACAAGAGACACTCCACTCTTATTCTCCTGATTTTTTTTTATGCTCCCAATGAAAAGCTGTTTTCAAATTTTGGATTTTTCCCCCTACATCGTCTACGAACACTGCATATTTTTTTGGTAACACATTAATAACTATTTTCTTCTTGGTTCGATTTTTGTATTCGGCATTAGTCACTTCCCACAAACAAGATGTCAAGTGAAAATCTGCTATTACCGGTAACACTTTCTCCGTATGCCACACCTTCATATTAATAAAATAAAAATATCTAAAGAAAATCGACCAATCTTTCTCCAGAGCTCACCGGCAATAACTGACGACGAAGTCTACCAAAACGTCCATACTACGAAATATGACTTTGTATAACAATTGTCTCATGTCTCCAATTTCAAATGGGAGACCAAAGTTCTGCGATTTTGTGTCTATAGACATGAATTTGTCTCTCGATTGTCTATATACAATCGTTCGATTGATTATAGACATTGTCTCGATACAAGAATCGCTCGACTTTGTTTACAAGTGTGTACAAGGCCTAATAATCCCTGCCTCGGCGAAAAATCTCATACGCCCTTAAGCCGACCTTTACCACTGGCGCAATCTGCTGTGTAATGTGAAGTGCGGCCTAACGCTTCCGTGGATTGGAATCCACGTTAAGCTTTAGGTCCCCTATAGTCGGTAGGATTACCTGCTAGGCTAAGGTGCACTCGAGCCAAATCGAAACTCTGTCAGTCGGCGGCCGAACCTTTCGGGGATATCTCGGGTTCTCGACCAATAATGGCATACGAAATTGATAGATAGATAGATATGTTCACTTTGATCCCATGTGAGAATAATCTCGGGGATGTGGAACAGTACATCCACTTATTAGTAATGTCAATATTACTATATAATTGATAATATTATATATTGACAAGAATTTAGTTACGACCCATTAGTATAACCAATATTTCCTGTAATCTACAAATACAATCCTGAGTTAGTTAACACTTATTATGTGGAACAGTGTATAAACTTGTTACCACCATCTAACAACCAATTATTTTCTTACCATCCAGTTACCACAACTCATAAGCAGTCAATTAGTTAAAAACCTGTTAGTATCATAATTTTTTACAGCAGTTTTTGAGTGCATGCTATCCCATGTTAGTTACTATATATGAGTGAAATTTTGTAAACAGTGTAATTACTTCATTTGTCAAAAGTTTTAACAGAAAGAAAAACCATATATCATTTTAGTAATTGTGAACAACTTTGTCACCTTCCCCTTCCATACACCATATATACTATTTTATCAGTCATTCTTAGTTATCAAATTCCAAGAAGACAATTCTTTCACAGAGTAAAATGGTGTCAAGTATTATTACGTTACATCGTCCTTTCCTCCCGCTAATAAGACATATTTATAAAATTCTCGTTAGTCCTTATATGTCTCCTCCAATGTGAGTATAATCTGTATTTTATTTGCAGTATATGCCTACTGCCAGCTCTTTTCGGACTCAAGGCTCCGTCTTGTAGCGCTTTGGATATCTTCAAAAAACTTGTCTGCGAGTCAGAAAATCCGCGCAGTAGAAATGACGATACTGTGTACGTCTACTGCCCTCCAGATAAAGAGTTCCTAATCGCAGATGACTGTAAGGAAGTCCCAACCACACCGTTTCTCTATGTATTCCTTAAATCAAACATCTGATTCAGAATCAACTAGCGCTCTGCCATCTGCATCAGTATCTCTTCTATTCTTCATTTAAGCTGCACCTATACCATCAACTGTTATTTCTACTTTGTTCCCCCATGCTTGTCATCCACCAGTTGTTCTTTGGCCTTTTTGATTATACTACTGTTATTATTAGAGAAATGAGGGCCATTGTTGTCTTTCCTGTTTTTGCCATCCAACGTTTTCATCGTCCCTCTAATCTACGCCCAAAAAATGATTACCAGCTTTCATTATCTCCTTCATGTGTTGGTTTCATCAGTTGAATTTCTTTCAGCATGTTTCATATTTAGAGTTGCTGGAAATTTGTATTTTGAGTGAGATTTTTTTTTCAGTTCGTAACTTCCACCCCTTTTCCCTGTGTTGTTATTTTATGCAATATGTAAGGCACTTTGTAAGCAACGGTTTGAGGTCAACGTTAATATCCGATTATAGCTATTCTTCCAATTTGGTGTCAGTCCGAGTGGTCCATGCCACGTCGTGTTGAGGCACTTCTGCGTGCTTGCGGAGGCCCTACACAATATTAGGCAGGTGTATCAGTTTATTTGGCTCTTCATTGTTTATTATTACTGTTAACCTTATTTCCACTTATCTCTTTCTCCCAACACAAAATGAAGTATAATACTCCATTCTTAAATGTCAACTTACTTGATTGGCAGTTATTCATTACTTTTATTGAGGTGCACTTGGTTTCTGCCTTCGCCATGGTTCTGTAAGTAAACTGTTTACAGTGAGTCACCCGACTTCTCATCCGACACCTTGATTGCAGTCTCGTAGTGTTTTCAATCTGGCAGAACATTTGCTGGAATGACGTCAATACTCTGTGATTCAGCATAGGATAAAGTTAGAATTTTATGAATACTATTATCTGGATCATTATGACCTTTGTAAATAGAAAAAAATTGTAACGTACCTAGAAACAATGAATGGGTACAACATTGTGCGAGCTGACACACATCGAGACGGTTACAAGTTGCAGATCCGTATAAGGTTGTATGAGATCCCCAAGATTTTCAAACATTGTGGGATCCAGCTTTGCTGATTTGCAAATGCCTATAACCAATCTTTCATCAATAGACAACAACTGGAGATTGGACTCTGGGAACCCTCACATTCATGAACACAGAGAAAGTTGGAGTTTCCTGGAAGAGTTGCATACAAAAACTGTACATACATTGGTACCTTCAGCATTAGTACCCTGATTCAACATGGAAAACTACAGACCCTCATATCAAAGTTAGATTGAGAAAAAATCCTCATATTATCACTCCAAGAATCATGAATTATTGATGAGGAAACGATATACTATGGTAACTATCACATCTTCAAGGGTAAAACTGAAAAACGAATGGCCACCGGTGCTCCACTACAGGGTATAGCCTTTATGATATGTTGTCTCTGTTCATGATATACTAAAGTAAAATCAATTCAATTTAAAAAAAAAGAATATTTTTAACCATTCAGAATTTTGCAAACAATTTTAAAGTTGAAATATTTTTATGTGACTAAATTTTTTAAGAACTGCTGATGTTTAACTATACAATTTGTACTCAAATCAGATTTGTTTATGTTAGATTCAGGGACTGTAAGTATACACTCGTTCTAAAACCAGCATTTGTTCTGTGATGATATTAAATTTATTTTGGTACTGTTCAAGTTTCGAAATGTAAGATAAACAGAAGTTGTGAAGTAAAAGCCAAGGAGTAAACAAACAAAGATATAATTAATTTTTTAAAGATACAATGCCATACTCTCAATCTTTCTGTAATCTATAAAGTTTTGGATGACCTACCAGTAAAAAAAAACAAATTTTATGTACTTTCATTTCTTTGACAAATTATCTGATTAAAACTATCTCATAAAATGGGGCAATCAATCTATTGAAAATACATTTCGAATAAAACACATTGAACCTGATACAAAATTCTTGATACTCCATTTTGCATCAATTTCAACAATGTGTGTTATGTGCCCAGTTCAAAGTGCATATTTTCTAGTAACACATAATGAATAGACATTCAAGCACAAGTTAAAATACTATACAGTTCTTGAGCAGAGTGCATATACTATTGAATCATCCATTTTAATGATATTTAGAGAAAAGCAGCTTTCCCGGTGTTAAAATAAAATTAAAAACTGTGGTACTTTGTAAAAAAATGTATGATCAACTGCACTTAATCATCTAGGTTGCTTTTAAAACTATAATCGTCACACAAAATGATGACAAACCACTGATCATGCAATGGTAGCAAAAATAGACTAAAAAAAACAGTTACTTCACTTAATCATACTAGTTCACAGAAATTTTGTACATCTGTACAAAGCAGATCAATACAAATACTGACAATAAGTGTTCACAGCCTTAGGCATTAGGTTATGTCACTGCAGTGGTTTTCATCTTGTGACTGTGAAATTATTTGTTGTGTATACTGCCTGACCATACTCAGTTTCTTCCTCATGTCCGTCAGCACAATTCATAGTGTTTTCTGGACACACTATGTCAATTTCCTGAATGGAGTCATCATTTACCTCTCCTGTAGCTACTGGTAATTCACTTCTCTTGCCACACTGTGGGAAAATCCCTTCTTCCTTAAGTTGTAAAGCTCCAGATGCTGTATCACCACTCAAAGTGCTAACACCTGAACCATTTTCTAAGTTCAATGCAGGCTTACCTGAAGCTGACATTACACAAATTTCCAGTTGCTGAAAAATGTCCTGTGATTCCAACTGATTCTGCTGCTTGCTCAGAATTGTTTCCTAATAGTATCATTATTGCTGCTTTCTTCATGGAGTGAAGCTATCCTGGAGTCACTGCCATCCTCTACTACTGAGGTATGTGATACCATTCCTTCTGAACCACCTCCTGAAAGATGATTGCTGGGTCCTGAGCTATTTGCTATATTGTTGCAGCTGTTATATAGTCTTTCGATTGTGATATGGAATCTGTAGGTAAATCTTGACCATTAATATCCAACACAGGAGAATATCTTGAGGAACCTTCTGATTCACCTTCCAAGTGAGGCATTAAGTTATTTGTAATGTCACTACAGTGAGTTTCATCTCGTTACTGTGAAATTATTTGTTCTGTACACATTGGTGGCACTTCTGCTTTTTGTCCCTACAGAATGTGGTATACATGTGTCAATTTCAGTTGTTGAAGACTGCAGCACATTAAGATGTGAGTAAACTGCTAAAACATCGTGAATATTACCTTCTCGAGTATATGAGGCAGTCTGTCCTGAATCTACTTGTGAGGTACTGGAAACAGTCTATTCCAGCAGAATGTGCCACAATTTGATTTGTGATCTCCTCACAACTGTGGGCTCCCAGATGATGAGTCGCCAGTCAGAATGGTGTTATGGCTGTTGTCTTTTAACGTATAAACAACTTCTCCAGGGGTTCTTTCTTGACACAGATATTCATTCCATTTACAACAGCAGAATGTGAGGTTGATTCCTTCAGATCGTCTTCCTAAAGTGACCCAATATTATTTTCTGAAATATTTTTGGCATTGACATTTCCAGATGTTTTCACTGTGTCACAATTATGTGATTCATCTGTTGTGGTTATTAGATGTCTCATTGTTTAGTTAATATATTAAATAGTTAGTCCACAATACAGTTCAATTTTAACTTGTTTCTATTTTTCATAAGCACATCTTCAAAGATACTGGTCACATATAAACACAAACTCCAACAATTACATTGAACACTTCTTCCAAAGACATTACTGCCACACACTGTTCGCTCAAAACTGTCTTTGTCGATGATGTAAACTGAGTTCATAAACTGTCTCCGAGTCTCTGCCGCTTGCTTTATATAAGTTTCATTGAAAGTTCTGGAACGTTACAAAGGCTTCTGACAAATTTCTTGAACTTTAAAAAAGGTACCTGCGGGTAATAAGGCCTGTCGGCTAATAAGGCCTAAGTAACGGAAATCATATTTAAAATTGGCGCCCGCCTTTAAGCGACAGGCACACATCAAAGTATACTCTGTTGAGCCGCCTCATTGTAAGAAACGTGGATTTTCTCACTTCACGCCGACAGTAGCGAGCCTGATTTCAAGGGAAGCGGCCTCGTCGCACGAATAATAAAAATCCGTTGGAAGCAACCGTAAGTATTTTTAGTAATTTTGCAGTTAATTATGTAAACCTTAGCTCTATTTAACTGAAAATTCATTCTCTTTTTAACCTTTAACTTTGAATTCGGTACTATAGTTAATTTTTATTTTATTTTGTTTTCCTTACATAAGTGGCTGGCGGGTAATAAGGCCTATCGAATTTGGTCATAGGCCTTATTACCCTCCTGTTCTTTTGCAATGTTAAGACCATATTTTCTAAGTTTTAATGTAAATACCAAATTATTCTTATGCTTTATTTTTTTCCTTTTCGGCTTGATTTCAGTATCAACTGCCAAAATGCCTCCCAAACGAGCATTATGGTCTGAAGAAAACCTCGTGTCTGCTGTTCAAGCAGTACAAAGGGGTGTGCTGAGTACATATAAAGCTTCAGAGAGGTACAAGGTCCCTAGGAGAACCATAAGAAACCATCTACAGAGTGGCAGTTTGAATAAACGTCTGGGTCGGAAAACCATCCTTTCCGAAGATCAGGAAGCTGATCTTGTGAGAAGAATAATCAAGTTTTCTGAAATAGGACTTCCTGTGACGCCAAGAATTCTACGTCGCTTGGTGTACAAATTTTGCGAACAGAATAATATCAAACACAATTTCAACAAAACCACCGAACTAGCAGGCAAAGACTGGTTTAAAGCGTTTATGAAGAGAAACCCTGCAATATCTAAAAGAAAAGCTCAGTTCATGAATTTTGCAAGAGCTCAAAAACTCGACAAGTTCATCGTTGATGATCATTTTGCAAAAGTAAGGCAATTGTACGATGACTTTGATCTCCACAATCATCCTGAAAGAATTTATAACATGGATGAAAAGGGTTGCCGCCTCACGATCCACCAACAACAAACTGTTTTGGCTCAAAAAAATGCTAAAAGAGTGCATTTACAAGCTTCAGAACACGCAGAAAGTGTGACCATTGCAGGATGTGTAAATGCGTTGGGTACTGCTATACCACCCATGATCATATTTAAAGGTAAACGACTGAAGCCCGAGCTGTTCGACAACTTGCCACCGGGAACGTTGGTAGAAAAATCTTCGAAAGGCTACATGACTAATGAGCTTTTCAAGGAGTTTCTGAAGCACCTAGCACGATACAAGAGTGCTGGAAGATGTCTTCTGATTTTTGACGGAGCAGCCTGTCATTTGGACCTGACCATCGTTGATTGCGCGGATTCACTGGACATATCATTGTATTGCTTACCATCAAATACTACGCATGAACTTCAGCCCCTCGACAAAGCTGTATATCGTTCATTTGAACATCACTGGGATGCTGAAGTCCTATCATTCTTAGATCAAAATCGAGACAAGAAGCTCACTAAGGCCCGATTTAATGTCATTCTTTCGAATGTGTGGTCGAAATTCATGACGCATAGCAACATTATAAATGACTTTAAAGCAACTGGTTTGTATCCATTAAATGCCGAAGCTATCCCTGAAACTGCCTTCGCTCCAGCCTTATTGACAGAAGTTCCAGCCCCAGTGCAGCTGATTTCTGATACTGCCTACCAAGAAGAGATCCAGCCATCTAACTTGACCATACCATCAACTTCGACATCATCTCAGAGAGTGGTTTATGGGTCCTCTGATTCGGACGACGAAGAGGATATGCCATTGTCTCAGCTGCAAAGAACTTCATTTCACGAGCTGATGCTGACGCCAGTAAAAACAGCCGACGCAAAAATACCAACATTAAGAAAGAAAGCTATCAATTACAGGGGTACCCCAGTGACAAAGGAACTTTTCGACCAAAAGAAGAAAGAGATGAAAAACACGAAAACAACGAAGAAATCAGTCCCTGATATTAATAAAGAATGGTATTGTCATGGCTGTGAGGAGGAGAGGATGGCCGACATGCGAAAATGCGGTAAATGCGGCAAATGGTACCACGAAGAGTGCGTTGGGTTGTGTGAGGATGATGCTGATGACTTCCAGTGCCCTGGCGGCTGTTAGGTTAAGTTAATTTTTAATTTTTTTTTTTATTTTTTTTTAATTTTGCACGACAGGAGACTAGATTTGTCGTATAATATTGATCTGAAGTTCAAATCTTAATGTATAATGGAATTAAATTAAAAGTTGAAACCATAGGCCTTATTACCATACCGTTGTAAAATAAGGCCTACTTGCAATGTTTTTTTTAAAGTTCATTTTTGTTTTAGTTTACGGTAGAAGATTCCATTTTAAGTTTAAATATTGTAGAAATAATGTTAAAATACTGATTTCTAATAAAATATTTTGATTTTCTTTGGAATTTTTCGTTTTATTTCAAATCTGCCTTAGCTAGGCCTTATTACCCGCAAGGACCTTACTTAAACAATTAAAAACATATTAAAAACATAATCATTTACAATCATTATGAAATGGTCAGAAATGAAAATTAAAGAAATTTAAATACAAAATTATCCACATAAATCATTTTAAACTGTAGTAAATCATCGTAGCTCACCCTAAAACCTGGTACTACAAACATTTAAGCAATTCTCTTGCATAGTTCTGTCTTTAAGCGTATTAAATGGTAAATACATAATTTATTTTCATAAAACAAAATCCATTTACATTGATTTACAGTAAAATGGAAGACAAATATACAAAACCATTTTTAATCACATTGTAGCTTGCTTCATTTGAAGTTTAGGTTTGACGGCCGATACAGAGGTGGCACCTACAGAATCTACTGATGTGTCACATTCTTTAACACTTTCAGCACTATCATATCCCTTGGTTCTTTTTCCAATACATCCCCAGTATGTTCAACAACATTCTGTTTCAGTTTGCTTGTACTGCTATTATCTCCTGCCTGTGGTAAAAGATGTCGCCATATTTGAAATCTCACCACCAGTGTCAGTAAAATTTTTTCTCCTCTCTTGTCCCAGGTGCTGTTTAGAGGTAGTTGCAGATATTGTACTATAACTTCAAAATTTTGATTTTAACTAAGTTTTTTTTAGGAAATAGTGATAAAGATTAGAATAGAATTAGACTGGAATAGATTCAGAATGGAAACTATGAAACACAAAGGAATAAAGTAGCCAGTTGAGTGTTTTTCTTACTGTAACTAAAACGCTATTGTGTCTTAAATGGAGATGGATTTATCTCACATTCAAAAAATAAACTCTGTAATCACTGCTTTAATATTGCTCCATCCATGATTCTGCAAAAATATGTACAGTTTGTTAATTACTTTACCAAGTGAGGAGCAGAATAGAACTAGCAAAAAGAGCTTTCGGAAAGAAAGAAAATTGAAGCATTTGAAATGTAGTGCTACAAAAGAATGCTGAAAATTAAGTAGACTGACAAAGTAAGAAATGAGCAAGTTTTGGAAATAATGGGCAAGGAAAAGTTTGTTGAAAAAGCTTTCAGAAAGAAGAGACAGGCTGGTAGGTCATATTTTGAGACATGCTGGATTTTTTAATTTGCTGGTAGAGGGAACAGTAGAAGGTAAGAACTGTAGAATAAGACAGAGATTATAATATATGAAGCAGATAATGAAGGAAGTGGGTTGTAAGCAGTATGTAGACATGAAGAGATTAGCACAGGGTAAGAAGAGATGGAGGATTGCATCAAACCAGTCAAAAGACTGATGGCAGGGGAAAAAAAGTGAGGATATCATTTTAAATATTTGAACCAAATTTTAGATAGTCATTTGTGTTCACAATGTGCTAGATACTGATAGGCTTATTGCATTTTAATTTTTGAGTGTAATCTGCTTCTTTTTTTTTTTAATGTAAGAAGGATGAATCTGCCTTACACTTATAATGAAATTTGAAATTTGTGGGCAATTCAGGTATGTGGATGTGGTTGAGACCATTTAAAAAAACAAATGCAAACTATAATAATAATAATAAAAGTGCAGCTGTAGTTCATTTCTGATTAATGAGGATTGAAACAAGTTCACTGTTTCTATCCCCATCCCAGTTAGATCCACCTCTCCTTCCCCAAAAGCACCCCTTCTCTTTTACCAGAGTTCCTCACACTGATCTTCTAATTGCTTTCCTTCTTAAAGATTCACCCACTCCAATAACCTGGATCATGCTGAATTTTTGGCCCATGAGAGAACTTTCAAAAATCAAAACATCATTAAAATTAAGGTCTCAACTGACCACTGTGGTTATTGAATGGAGTAATCATATGACTGCCACCAGGGGCGGATCCAGGATTTTGGTTTGGGGGGGGGGGGGCTTGAGCAGAATTTGGTTTTGGGGGGCTTGGCTTGAGCGAATTTTGGTTCAGAGTGCTTGCCTTCAGTGGATTTTGGTTTTGGGGAGGGGGGGGGGGGCTTAAGTTGGCCATAGGGTAGTCTTTATAGCCTCCTTGGGCCTAAAATCCGTAGAGCTAAAAAAAAAGGTCCTCAAGATCACAATTTTGGGGATGGACCTAGATACTTTTGGGGGGCTTGAGCCCCCTAGCTCCCCCCCCCCCTGGATCTGCCCCTGGCTGCCACTGTTAGGCAGCTATCATATGCCTCTACATACCAACCTCACACCACTATCCCACTAACTTGATTCTTTTCTCAACCTTCAAGGTCCCTCATAATGTCTCCCTCACCACTATATTCACTTCTGATTGCTAAGACACCCCCCTCCCCCAATTTGAACTTGCACCCTGCACCTTCTTCCCAATATACATGAGATGGGCAGTCGTGGACACTCCATAGTATCTGCCTATGAATCTCCCACTGAGTGGATTTCTGAACTTATCAACCAACACCTGCAATTTTCTTGTCCATGCTCTTACTACTTCTTAGAATGTATCAATATTTCCCACGCCATACTTTCAAGACTTCTTCCTCATGGCCATGGACATCTCCTGTCTCTAAACCAACCTCCTTATTTGCCAGTGCCTTAATATAAACAAATAAGTATCCTTGAAAACTACCTCGACATGTACCTTCCACACATTGTTCCTAGCACTGCTTTCCATCTTTCACTGGCCCAATTAATCCTAACCAAAGATTTCTTCACCTTGCTATCCTATGTCTATCATCAGTTATGGGGTACTACTATGGGCACTTGCATGGAACCCTCTTATGCCAACCTTTCCCCAGTCAGAATAGAAGACTTTTCTGCAAAAGTTACCTCGCAACTCACATAGTAGTTCAGACCTATCTATATCATCTATAACAGTTTGATGGTTAAGACCCATGGTGAAAACCTCTTTCCTGACTTCTTAAATTTTCTGAACAACATCCACTCTCTAAACTTCACATTGTCCTTGTCTAACATCCACATCACCTTCTATAGTGTAGCATCTATGTGTATAATTACCAGTTGCATACCTCTGCCCACACCAAACCCATAACAGTATCTCTACCTTTGATAGGTGTCACCCTTAACCCACAAAACACTCACCCTCCTACAGTCTACCTATCCAAGACATATATATCAGCTCTGATCAAGAATCCTTTACCCTTTACTCCAAATAAACTGACACAAGCCATTACATCATAAAATTAATCCTCTGGAATCAGTCTGCAAACATCCTTCGCCAAAAACCGTCTGCCATACTGAAACAGACCACCAAAAACAAGCTGTAAATACGTCACTGTGCACAGAGGGTTAGTGGTAATGCTCTGGCCTCAGATTTGGATGAATATGGGTTCAAATCCCCACCTGGTCATCTAAATTTTGTTTTTCCTTGGTTTCACGAAATCAAACAAGGCAAGAACTAGAATGATTTTTTCCTTTGAAAATGCCAATTCCTTGTCCCCTAACCCCCCCCCCCCCTCACCCAACCAGTTCTTTTTCATCTTTAATGATGCCAAAAGCCATAAGAAATGAGGGGAAAACTTGTTCATTGCAACCTTTGATGAATTGTAGTAGTGGACATGACTAATGATACTAGGGGGGATCCAGAGGGGGGGGGGGGCTAGGGGGCTCAATCCCACCCAAAAAGTATCTAGATCCACACCCAACATTGTAATTTTTGAGACATTTTTTAAGCTCTACGGATTTGAGGCCCATAGAGGCTATAAAGACTACCCCATTGCCGACTCAAGCCCCCCCCCCCCAAACGAAAATCCACTGAAGGCAAGCCCTCTGAACCAAAATTCACCCAAGCCAAGCCCCCCTCCCCCCCAAACCAAAATCAGCTCAAGCCCCTCCCAAACCAAAATCCTGTATCTGCCCCTGAATGATACTGTTGCACAAATAAATAATTGTTGTGATTCTACATTGCAGCAATACACACCATTTATAAACAATTTTTTTAAACAATTTATGCACAAGTCAAGAGAAACAATCTAGACATTTCTTATACTGTGTCTGTTTACTGGTGTGTTGGTAACCTGTGCAATTACACAGTCATTTTTGGCAGTCTTATTTTTAGTTTCAGTTTAAGAATTAAATTTTTCATTAAATATGACAATTCTTCAAATGTTTAGTAAATAGCATTTTTGATAAACAATTAGTTGATTAGCCTAATGTTTAATCTATTATATTTACAAGTCCCATAACTATTGAAATATGTTTGTTTATATTCTTTTTCAGAAAAAAGTGTTTATTACTTTCATATTATTAAAAAAATAAAAGCTCAAAATTTTACTTTTTTGTTAACTATTTGCTTTCCATGGAAACTGATACTTTCTGAATTTGGGTTATTACTAACCCTTGCATTTAAGCTCCCTTGCTATTATGCAATTATTATTTTTATTCATATGGAAAGGACAGATCCTTTCCATATAAATATTGCCTCATGGCAGTTCTTTCCTTTCATTGTTACCTATATTATTTTTATTCACTGTATTATTTGTATTCTGCAGATCGTTGAAGAATTTGTCATATGTCACACTTTTACTCTCTGCGTGTCATATACTCCAATGCCTATTTGCTTTCCCCATCTCATGTTTAGGTCTACTGTCAATATTGTAATGGTTTTAAAACAACCACCACAACAATAAATTTTTGGTTGGGAGGAGAAGTTATCGAATTTTGATATATTAACATAATTTATGAATTTATAATGTTTTACCTTGTTGGGATACCTTTGCATTTACAACAAAGCCAGTTTGATGTTTCACAATTTATCATTTATTAACAAAACAACAAGACAGGTTTAAGAAATTAATAAAGAAAGGGATTGTTACATTCATGATTGAAAATGAAATCTTAATTACTAAGGGCGCCACCTCAGCTAGCAAATAAAACAAAAGCACTGAGGAAACTCTTTCTCACGCAGGTCTCTTCAGGTCCCAACGAAATTGAAAGGCAATGCGGTTTTCTTTCCTTTATATAGTTATTCGACGATAATTACCGTTGTTGCAGCTGCATTGGTCTGCACTCGGCAAACAATCCCACCAGACCAGCCGCATCACTTGCCGTTTACTCTTAAAACACTCGTCACCACACCGAGGCAGAGTCCACTGTCTGCCGCACTAAAACCAGCTGGGTCGTCGCCAGTACGACCACGGCGGTGTCGCCCGCCGGACTGACCCTCTGTCAGGCCGTGGCTCCGTTCAGTGCAGAGAAAGAAAAACAAAACACCTTTAGAAAGCACTTGTCACTGTGTTCTACCAAGCTATCGCAGAATCTCCCTCGCCAGGTCTCAACCCCTGCTGTGTTGGAACATTTGGCTGGCAGGAGCACAACAGCCTACCTGCTTGCGGCCTAAACATTCCTATAGCTGCAGCCTCTTCTCAGTCACAAACAAAAATGCTGTTCGTTCCCGTGAATATACTGTCAATGAAATGATTCAATTGTAATCATTACAATATCCATTCATTTACTTTGGTGTAGCTGCTTGGCTACCAGACTCCTAACTTTCCTATACTAGCTTCTGCTCTATTTTAGTATGTTACATTTCTCCATATAAGTAGGTGACTCTCAATGACTACTGTACTTCTTAGATTTTCCTTAATTTGAGGAATGACACACACATTTAAACTTCTTTTTTCCGTTACTCTTTCTAATAAACTTGGTTTTTTTCAGTTAAACCTACACTGATGATGTTCACCAAATTTGAAATACATGTTTGTTTTCCTTTTCCTTTTCTAATGTTGTGACCATAAAGACCATCCATCTCAAGTCTTCTGAGTAGAGTTGTATTTACATAGAAGGATTCCTAGCCAATCGTTCAACCACCAACCTGGACTACCTCTCTTCTGTCAAGGTGTCTATTCCCCTAGTTAACTGAAAACCTTCAATTTAGCATTTGCTAGCAGAGCTGCTAAGAGAAAAGGGAAATTTCACGATTTCTTGTCTTTCCCATTTGGCATTAGGCAGGATTCTCAGGATCATGCCAGCATTTAGCATCCCTTTAAAAGTTATTGTAGTATGTAATAATGCCACATTATATTCTATCAACATAGCTTGATCCTCAGCTTGAAGGTTGACTGGAACCTCCTCTTGAAAGGGATGCACTAAGCCAATATGTCAAAGGTAGGTGTACCAGTTCCTTTGCATCAGGGCTAATAATTCAATACGGAATTCGAAACATAGAGTGCCATGTTAACAAACCAAAGCCTATAAAAATTACTGGCCTCATCAAGACTTATACCAAGGACCATAAATTTCGAAGGGTGATGCCTTACTGAGTTTCTTTAATGTTAATATACTTTTTATGTAATTACAAAATGTTATAAGGAGGATAAAGAAAATATTCAAAAATTAATTAAGAGATTAAATACTTGGTAAAAACTTAACTTAGTCCACAACCCGAAGGTTGGTTGGATCCTCCCAAAGGAGGCATACTAAGCCATTTTGTCAGAGGTAGGATGGCCAGTTCCTTTCCTCTGGCACATACAGTTTAACGTGGAATCCGAACCACGGAGCATCCTGGCATAGCTCATATGATTAAACACAACTCTCAAAATTCCTGTGCCTGCCGGGATTTGTGCCCGGGGCAGGAGTATTGAATGTTTGAAAGCAAGTGCCTTAGCCACTGAGCTACCAGAACGCTCAAAAATACTTGGTACAAAAATAAAAAATCCAAGCAGTTGTTTGAGTAATTAGTTATGTATTAGCTGGTGCTCACAACATCATTCGAGTTTGTAAAGCATTTCGATTGATAGCTACCGACATGTAACAACCACAGTGTGTGGTGGAACACTCAGTGATAAGTGCAGGGTATTTATGTATGCAAAGTGAAATGTAGGAATGCACATGTCTTTGGTCGAAATATGAAAATGCCCTCGGTCAACTATTTTCAACCTTTGTACCTCCCACATTCCCCCATCTGCCGACATGCAATGAAAATAGTGCAGGATAGGAGACTCTAAGCTACTACCACACACAATTACCAGTGATCTGTGTTCTGTAGTTGTGTTTGCAAAGTTAAAAATAAGGACACACATGTAACTGGTTGGAATAACAAAATACCCTCGGTCGACCACTTTGAACCTATACCCCCGCAGCAACTGACATGTAACTATTACACTGCACGATGGGAAATGTGAGGCTACTTCCACACACAAATTACAGTGGACTGTGCTAGGTGGTTGTGGCTGGAAAGTGAAATACAGACACACACATGTCGTTTGCCGAGATATGAAAATGCCCTTCATCAACCACTTTCAGCCACCATTTCTTGCACTCCCCAACCCCACAGCTATTGACATGTAACTACCATAGTGCATGATGGGAGACTAGAGGCTACTATTCTGCACAAGCACCAGTGATCTGCGCTAGGTACTTTTAGCTACAGACTGAAATATAAGGACAGACATCTCTTTGGTTGAAATATGAAAATGCCCTCCATCGACCAATTTCAACCATCATATCTCCAACACCTCCATAGCTACCGACATGCAACCACCATGGTGCACATTGGGAGACTCATGGCTACTACCACACACAAACACCAGTGCACTGAGCTAGATAGTGGTTGCAGAGTTAAATATAGGGATGCAAATGTCTTTTTTTTATATCAGGTTGACCACTTCAAGAAACATATCTACCACACCCCCACAGCTACCAACATGCAATTACCATAGTGCATGTTGGTAGACTACAGGCTGCTACCAAACACAATCATGAGTGGTCTATCCTTGGTATTTCTGGCTGCAAGGTGAAATATAGGGACACACCCGTCTTTGGTCAAAATACGAAAGTGCCCCTGATTGACCCCTTCAACTACCATATCTCCCACACCCCCATAGCTACCAAGATGCAACCACCATAGTGAACAATGGGAGACTCAATGCTACTACCACACATAAACACCAGTGTTCTGCAATATGTAGTTGTGGCAGCATAGTGAAGTGCATGGGCACACGCCTTTGGTCAAAATATGAAAATGTCCCAAATCAACCACTTTCAACCACCATATCTCTGACACCTACTCACAAACAGCTACTGGCACTCATCCAGTGTTGTGCATGATGGTAAACTCCATGCTATTACCATGCACAAACACCAGTGGTCAGCGCTAGGTAACAGAGGGTGCAGAGCGAAATATAGTGACACATACGTCATATATATTAACAAGAATTAGCAGGGAAATGTTTTAAGGCAATAAATACAAGCGAACACTTACCCCACCTTTGTCTGTGGTAAGAGTTGTGTCGTGTTTCCCTATCATTCCTTATACATATAGGATTGGTAACCTTTTATGGAACAGGGAACATTTGCTCCAAGAGAAATCATTGTCATTGTTACAAAAGATAAAGCCTCTACTGTGGAGATGAAAATGATGTTCAGGTGTCTTACTAAAATATAATAGGTGAATTTGTGTGGGTTCTCCATGTGAGGGTAATTTTGTAAGACGCATTTCCAAATAAATCTCAGATCCCTCACGATTGCAGTGTAACTCATGCATATATACTCCTGCCATCCCATACACAATAACAGATGCCATTTGTAACTGTGTAGTTTCCCCAAATCAAATGCCGGGATGCTTCCTTTAAAAGGCCATGGGCAAATTCCTCCCCGTTCCTTGTCCCCAATCCCCATCCTGCATTTAATGACCTCAACGTCAATGAGGCATAAAGCCACAAGTAAAAAAATAAATAAATAAATAAAAATTAACTGTGTTTATGCTAAATACTAAGTAATAAACTTTTGAACACAAAATGACCTGATGACTATGAAATATGGCTTTGGCTTTTGACAGCAGTAACCATGGCAGCAGCAGCAAATCTATAGCCAGTTATGTGAGGTTTTCTTTGTGCAATGAGTGATTACAAACAGCTTAATTGGGTGAAAATGTTTGAGGACAGGAGTATGAATGTTAATAATGAACAGTGATTGCAACAGCCTTTCGTACTTCCTGATGGTTTGATGACTCCTTTTGACATCAAACAAAACAAGTGTTTGTTTGTTTTTTTTTTTTGTTTTTTTTTTTTCGATTTTGTCACTTTAATTTAAATTTAAATGTATTTCTTCATTACTTTGGTACAAAATTGTGTCTGACAATCCCTATTATGATTTTCGAAGATTTCTATGTGAATGATAGAATAATAATAATAATACTTAATTAAATGGCAATGGAGCACAGGCTCTGGTGGCAATTTCCCTAATAGCCATCTTCCCCCTTTTCTGCACCCACCTACATTTGCCCTTTACAAATTTTACCTTTAAATACTTTCAATGTTATTGGCAAATTATTCATCATTTCTCTTGGTAACTTCTTCCTATCCCTGACACCCTTACCTAAAAAAGAGAACCTTCCTACACTCTTATGCCTGAAATGTGCCAGCTTGTGGTCATGGCCATATTTTCCCTTCCATGTATTACTTTCAATTCTTACACCAATATCTTCGATGCCTTATCACCAATATAAGCCTTCTATACTCCATGACCCTCTTCAACCTCCTCATGTCTTCCAATAAGTCCCATTCCAGCTCTTTTATCATATCTTTTACTGACTGCGTTCTGTGATAATTTCCAGAAACAAATCTAGCAGCCCTTCTTTGCACCCTCTCCAACTCCTGTATTTGATAGTCTAAATGTGGGTCCCATACTACACTACCATATTCAAGTAATGGTCTGACCAAAGTTTTGTAACCCAATTCCTTGACTTCTCTCGTACATCTCCTCATCACTCTCTCCAACAAATGCAGAATTTTGAAAAACTTTTCCTACTCCATGTCCTTTTTGTTCTGCCCAGTTAAGCTTGTTATCAAATCTAATGCCAAGATATCTACATTTCAAGTCTTTCATTAAGCAATTCTTTCCCCACCTTATAGTCATAATGACCTTTAGTTTTATTTGTCTATCTAATAAGCTGACTCTCCTTTGCTTTTATCTTCATCCCATGTTTATTAACCCAACTAGAAATCCTGTCCAGAACACCATGCAATTGTTTACAATCCTCCTCTTTTTTGATCCTTTTATATAGCATTATGTCATCTGCAAACAATCTAATTTCTGATAGTAAACAATCAACACAATTA
>CM061918.1:2615007-2667999 GCA_031002005.1 Vandiemenella viatica | reverse complement strand
ATTCTGCGACAGTATGAATTGAATTCGTACACAATAAATTTGAGCTTTTATAACAACAAAACAAAAAGGTAGGTAAATCCATTAACTACTTAATATGATTACACAATCTAAGCTTTTCATACTATAATGTTGGCTAAAACTATAAGAATTTATCTAAACTAACTGCATGGTGTTCTATTATAACAAGAGATATACTGCTAAAACGTGGTTGACTTTAAATATATTTTTTATTATTTTTCACTTGGAAATTGATCTTTCATCAGATTTATCATACAACGGTAATATAGTAAATATCCTCAAGGGTACTGTTGTGTTAGGAAATATTGAATTTAATTTATTGGAAACTAAATTTGTCACACTAGTCCGCACCGAACCCGCACCGACACCGTACCGACAGTCGGCCGAGTGCCGGCCTGCCCTCCTCGCGTTCACACTGTTCCGTAGCTCGTCTCTGTGATGGCTGGTTCCTACTGTTTTCAGTCTCTTTACGTTCCACAGAATCAGTGTTCAAAAAGTTTCGTAAAAGTATTTGGAATAACGGCTAGAGTTGTCATCCGTACTCTATTTACACTTTATTTTACATAGGCGTACTTTATAATCAACTAATAAAGTTTACCTGACCCACATTGTCACCTCACTGGTCGATCTTTCACCTACAACCTAACACAATCTTAATAAACCATCATTTTAAGTCTTTGGCACAATGTAGTAAACAGAAGAATTATCATGTTTCTCAAAGCAATTGCAATGATACGTCAAACATTACTCACAAAACGTGACGAGCTTAATTTACTTGAGGCTGCTTTCGGTTCACTCGATATTTTTGTTAATAAAATGTAATTGTTATATATTTTAATTTAAATATAGACCTTACAGATGTTGTATAATGTTAATAATTTCTTGTGTTTTGAAAGATCTAATCACAGAGTTTCTTACCGACTGTGTGGTGTACCTCTATCGTAGCCACCTAATTTACTCTGATGTCCCTACCAGGTGAAGCGTCCTAGCATCTTCGCATTAACGAAGCAAAGCTATGCCAGATGTGGAGGTCAGTTTTAGGGTCCGTCATAATTGCTCCCGGGTACCTTCCAAACCTCAGTTGCAAGCTGTAACAATCCGAATAGCCAGACCAAATATACAAGTAATGAATCATATGCATTCAAACATAATAAAATAATCGCACTCTTTTTCTATACACTGTACTTTATTTTTACTATCCATAAACACATATACACTGAAGAGACAAAGAAACTGCGAGCACGCAGAAGTGCCGCAACACGACGTGACATCGACTCGACTAATGTCTGAAGTAGTGCTGGAAAAAAATTAACACCACGCATCCTGCAGGGCTGTCCATAAATCCGTAAGTGTAAGAGGGGGTGGAGATCTCTTCTGCAAGGCACGTTGCAAGGCATCCCAGATATGCTCAATAATGTTCATGTTTCGGGAGTTTGGTGGTCAGCGGAGGTGTTTAAACTCAGAAGAGTGTTCCTAAAGCCACTCTGTAGCAATTCGGGACGTGTGGGGTATCGCATTGTCCACTGGAATAGCCCAAGTCCGTAGCAATGCGCAATGGACAAGAATGCATCCAGGTGATCAGCCAGGACGCGTACGTACGTGTCACCTGTCAGAGTAATATCATATCACTCCAACTGTACATGCCCCACACCATTACAGAGCCTCCACCAGCTGCTGACATGAAGGGTTCACGAATTTATGAGGTTGTCTCCATACCGGTACATGTCCATCCGCTCGATACAATTGGAAACGAGACTCGTCAGACCAGGCAACTTGTTTTCAATCATCAACAGTCCAATGTCGGTATTCACGGGCCCAGGCGAGATGTAATGCTTTGCGTCGTGCACTCAGCAACGGTACGAGTGGGCCTTCGGCTCCGAGAGCCCATATCGATGATGTTTCGTTGAATGGTTCGCATGCTGACACTTGTTGATGGTCTAGCATTGAAATCCGCTGCAATTTGCGGCAGAGTTGAACTTCTGTCACGTTGAATTATTCTCTTCAGTCGTCGTTGGTCCCGTTCTCGCAGGATCTTTCTCCGGCCGCAGCGGTGTCGGAGATTTGACATTTTACCGGATTCCCGATGTTCACGGTGCACTCGTGAAAAGGTCGCACGGGAAAATCCCCACCTCATCGCTACCTCAGAGATGATGTGTCCCATCTGTCGTGCGCCGACTATAACACCACGTTCAAACTGACTTAAATCGTGATAACCTACCATTGCAGCTGCAGTAACCGATCTAATGCCTGCGCCAGACACCTGTTGTCTTATTTAGGCATTGCCGACCGCAGGGCCGTACTATGAGTGTATACTTATCTCTGTGTTTGCATATGCATGTCTATACCAGTTTCTTTGGCTCTTCAGTGTGTAATTTTATTGTTAAAAGAAAAGTGGCATCCCTGCTCCAAATCTATGATGAAACGGAATTTGTTTAATGTTTTAAAATAATACAATCTGCATTTTAAGATCCTCTGATGAACCTTGAAGTGAGGTTTGTAGCAAGAGGACACTTCTAAGAAGCTCAATAACATCAAAACAACATTTGGTCGTAGAGGACCGAAAATTTCTGAACTCCGTTCTTATGCCTCTCCTCATCCACCAACCAGACACCGGAGTGCACCGTCAAAAATTAAACCAAACAGCGGGGAGTCGGCCGACTGTCGGACGACACGCGATGACGGAACTGACCAGTGTCGGTCTAGTGTGACCCGGCCACATGACTCGGTGACTGTGCATCGCACATCTGGCGACCCTGTGCCAGGACCATCGGTACCTAATGCGCTACGTTGTAATGCACTTTGCTACGAGTGCTTGGCAGGCGATTTATATATGTATAATGAAAAAAACTATAAAACAAATATTTAAACTTTAAATATCGTAGTGAAAACAATAAATACTTTTACTACACGATAATGACATTCGCACAGTCTTTCTAACATTGATAGAGCTAGGAAAATATTCAGTATGGAAATACAACAGGGGAAAACTAACGGAATGGTGATATCAACGAACCAGATATACTTAAACCGCAATTACAGTCTCAGCAGATGTTACAAAGTGCTAAATGCTCGGTATCGCTTGAAGCTCCCAAATGACACCTGAGTGAATCAATAATGCATGATGTAAGGCATGAGGGATGCTCGAATCAAGTAGTAATGAGGAACAAATATCTAAGATTTCAAAAAACTCAAGAGTACACAATGCACTGGCTACAAAACTTAGCGAACCAAAATTAAAGTTTAGAAATGGCCGTATTAATAACAGTACCTGAAAACACACGGGTAGACAGGACAGAATATCAGAGGTTCACGGAAACATATAATGGAGTGAGTAACTAGGAGGAAAGAGGAGTGTTCCGAATACGCTACAAGTGTGCTAAAAACAGAATAGTCAAGATAGAAAGAGAAATAAAACCCAGAACAGATGTCAGCAACTCAAAAATGTGATCGGATGTGGCTTTACATCTCACCAATATCAAAGTAAGTAGAGGCGGTCATGAAAACAGTAAAAAAAATGCATCCAAATATTCGCCTGACGTCGGAAAAATGAAAAACCGAATCCTTGTGGCCACACTTGAATTTGATTCCACATCCTCATGAATTCCTCACCAGAGCACTACCACTTACCCAACACCTGCAGCTGGATGATATCCAAAGAAAAGAAACAATTAGGGTTGTATGTCGTCAGACAGAAGGAAATTTCAATGAAGAGCTGGAGTTAGGTTTTCTGACGGTTTTGCTTGCTGCCAGTGTGTCTGTGTATTTGTTTGCTGATACGGCGCATGAGCCCGCAGGTTAACCTGGATGTAGCGGGGTCCTGCAGGACTCTTAATATCTCTCTCTCTGCGCTGCTGGTTGCTTATGCGCGCCTGCACACCGCGTCTCGAATAAGGATTGCAATCCCGCAGTGTTTTCAATCCCGCGAGATTTTTGCGGGATTGGCGCAAATAGTTTTCCACCTCATATTTTTAAAACATAATTATGTCTCTGGGTTTCTTGATTGATCTTATAGTTGATTCATTGTTATTAAAAGAAACTACTCACCAAGACGCAAACTTTCAAGTATTCCAGTTTTAACGACTTTTTTTTAGATATAGTTTTTATGTATTTATAGGTAAAGTAGATGTTACATATGGGAAGATCAAACAGAATTTTGGAGAAATGTTATTTAAATTGAGTCTGGATACTTCCCGCTTACCAGAGGACTAGAAAAGTGCGATAGTAGTGCCGGTACATAAAGTAGGGGTGAAAAATAGAGTCGAAAATTATAGGCCAATCAGTTTGATATCAATGGTAGGTAAATTAATGGAAAGATTAATATGCAACCACATCAGAAATATATGTGAGGAACGGAAGTGGTTTTCAAGTAGGCAAAATGGCATTGGGCAAGGATATTCATGCAAATCTCAGTTGGTGGGATATATGCAAGATATTTCGGATTAAATGGACAAGGGAGGTCAAATTGATAGTGTATCACTAGATCTGTCAAAGGCTTTTGACAGAGTGAGCCAGAAAATGGTAGTAAATAAGGTAAAAACTATTGGAGTGGATTAGAAAGTGATTTGCTGCGTAGAAGAATTTTTAAAAGGTAGAAAACAGAAAGTTAGGGTAGGAAATGCAGAATCAAAAGAAGTGGAAGTAAAAATTGGAGTGCCACAGGGTAGTGTATTGGGACAATTGATATTCATTATTCTAATGAATAATTGTGTTGATTGTTTACTATCTGAAATTAGATTGTTTGCAGATGACATAATCCTATTATATAAAACGCTAAAGTGGCGTCTGCATGCGTCGTCTATAGCTGCTAGACGTATTGGCTACAGAACGGTCACGTGACAGCCGTCACCCGCCAATCAACAGCCACCATATTGTATTCCTTCCTACATGTCACATTTTGTTTATTTACTACAGTTAGATGCAGAAACTCGTGTAAGGAGAATGGCGTTCGATGTTTATGTTATATTATTTGTATCAGTTATACGCCAAAATTCGTGTAAGGAGAAGGGATTCAATATTTACGCTATTTTATCTGTGTCAGTTATAAGCCCTAGGTTAAACCATAACCTAAGATTTTTTCGGCAGACTGTAAGAAACAGTAAAGTGTATTTAAAACTCGGAGAAACGTAATGATGTATTGGTCAAATAAATAACAGTTATCCGTTTTCGAAATTATAGTCTACGTGATCTTAAGTAAAATGAATTTATTTATGCAAAATACTAAGCAAATACTCTGATAATCTAACCAGAGTAACGCATTCATATAACAAAAGATATCATTAAAAATGACTAATTCGTTTCTCCTTATAAGCTTTTCCAGAATAAATTCTTACTAACATTATATATGATACCATTAGTTTTTTTATACATGTGTTAACTATTAAATGAGATTTAATATAAATTTTTGATTAGATTTAAACAGTCAAGGATATGACTATTTACAGTATAAGCGATATGACACTCGGAATACAACAACGATATTATTGCCGCAAAGTAGCAGTGATATTAGAAATACGGAGAGCAGGGAAAGAAATTAATGCGAAGCAATTATGTGTCACAAAGTTATAATTAGTACGTTCGTTTAAATTTACTTATTGCTTATTATTTATCTACGACAACCAGATGCAAAAATTCATGTAAGGAGAAGGATATTGTATGTGTACGATATATTACCTGTATCAATAATGAGTACTAGGTTAAAACACAACCTACGATTTTTTTTTTTTTTTTTTTTTTTTTTGATTTTTTTTTTTTTTTGGCCGGAGATAAGAAACGATGAAGTTTATTAAAAACTCAAAGGAAGTTTACACGAAATGTACGAATCACGAAATATATCATTCAGATAAATGGCAGTTAGCCGTTTTTGATATAATACTTCCCGTCATTTAAAGTAAAATAATATAAATAAATCGGTATACTGGAGATCGCGATTCTGCCAGGAACTGCTGTGGTAAAATACAAGAATCCTCTAGAAATATTTTGCGTAGTACATTTAACTGTGTTATGGCCGTCCAGGATGTATTACAACCTAATTTCTGCCTGAAAATAATGGTAGTCTACAGGCTGCATTACAACGGAATGACTGCTTAAAAACAATATGTCTTGCGATTGACTACAGCATTTGAGAGTAGTAGAAGTTATGATTTTCGAAAGCAATATTAATGGATGGTTGTGGTTAAGTTGACCAGAAAGCCCACCGACACATTTGATTACAGCGTAATTCACTCTGAAATGAGTTTTACAAACCAATTAAACTGCTTTCATATGCGCCAAGTTATCGAAGGTATTAATAAATGCGGGTGAATGTAGTTCGTACCTAACGTGCTGAAGTGTGCCTGGACTATTAATAAAACTGATATTACATGGATAGCAAAAGTTTCTGGATTCCTAATTTATTTTTAATTTTATTGGTTCTATACATCCGCCCTCATTAATTCAGTAGAAGTTACTACTGTATTGCTGTGTAGAACATTATCAAATCAAGGACACTAGCATCATCTAATTACAATCCCGTATAATTAACCAACTGCAAAATAATAATAATAAAATGAACTGGCAGAATATGGCGTTCAAACCGTCATTTTTGACGGGCTAGAAGCTAGTGCTATATAAAAGGATCAAAACGGTAGAGGGCTGTAAACAATTGCAGGGTGATCTGGACAGGATATCTAGTTGGGTTGGTAAACATGGGATGAAGATAAATACAAAGAAGAGTCAGCTTATTAGATACACAAATAAAAAACAAAAGATTGATCATGGTTATGAGGTGGGGAAAGAATTGCTTGCTGAAGACTTGAAATGTAAATATCTTGGTATTACATTTGAAAACAAACTTGACTGGGTAGGACACATTGGACAGGTGGTAGGAAAAGGTTTCAAAATTCTGCACTTGTTGGAGCGAGTGATGAGGGGACGTACGAGAGATGTAAAGGAATTTGGTTACAAAACTTTGATCGGACCATATGGTAGTGTAGTATGGGACCCAAAATTTTGAGTTTCAAATACAGGAGTTGGAAAGGGTGCAAAAAAGGACTGCTAGATTTGTTTCTGGAAATTATCGCATAATGTAATCACTAACAGATTTGATAAAATTCTGGAATGGGATTCATTGCCAGACAGGAGGATGGTGAAGAGGGTCATGGGAGTGTACAAGGCGTCTACTGGCGATGAGGCATGGAAAGATATTGGTGTAGGGATGAGAAGTAGTGCATGGAAGGGAAAAAAGACCATGATCACAAGATGGCACTCGATTTCAGGCACAAGGGTAAGGGTGTCAGGGATTGGAATAATTTACCAAGAGAAATGATGAATAATTTAGCAAAAAAGTTGAAAGAATTTAAATTTTAAATTTGTACATGGCAAATGTAGGTGGGTGCAGGGATGGGGTAAGATGGGTGTGTAGGGAAATTGCCACCGGAGTATGCGCTCCATTGCAATTAATGAAATCCTTCAGTAAATTTGAGTAATTTTAAAGTTTATAATTTTTAACTTTTTATATAAAATTTAAAATTCGTAACTTCTTAGGAAATACAAATAATGTTTGCTTTTCTACATTTTTAATGATAAAATTGTAGTGGGGATGTGGGGAAACATTTTCTTTCACGAAAGGAGGGTCTGGTAAGATTTGTGATGCTACAAATAGGAAATAGTGGTGAAAAATAAAGGACAAAGGGGGAAAAACGTCTTTTCCGTATATTCAGATTGAAATTGTATGTTTACAAATACGACACTTTAAGACGCACAATTTTTACATCACATTTTTTTTTTTTTTTTTTTTTTTTACTTAAATACAAAAACTAATTATTAATTTGAAATTGTTAAACTTCGATCACTCATAAACGATGGCTTCAGAGTGGCCATTACCCAGACGTACCTGGAGATGTCCTACTGAAAAACTCTCTTTGAGAACTTACAGAAATAGCTGAAATATTCCACAAAAAAAGATGAGGTTTTCTATTCTCCAGCCCCCATTATTGCCGTTGAGTACGATGTTTACACTTAGGTAATTCATAATTATTCAGATGCTTTTTTATTTATTTCTTCCTTTTCTCTTGCGAAAACTTCTTCATTCGAGTATGAGTATTCAGTGTGTTCCTGCGTCCTTTGTTCTGTCCATTTTATTCCTGCTTCCATCTGTATTGTGAATTTAGTGATCATAATTTTTTCCCTTGATTGTCCAGTTTTTTTATGTTATTTCCCGACTGATCTCTGTGAGATTAAGGTCCTCTTCTATTTTACGGAACCAATTGGTTTTCCTGATTGAGCCTTTTACCACATCAAAGATTCTCTTTGTGAGAGTAGTGTTGTTCATCCTCGGTAAATGTCCATAGAATTGTGATCTGCGCTTTCTGATCCCGTCTGTGAGTCGATGTGTATGTTGATGTAGTTATTTGAATGGTCTTTTCATTCATAAGTCGCGTATTGTGTATCTCAAAAGTAAAAGCTTTGCCACTCCAGTGCCACCTGGAGCCCCGGTCCTCTTTGTTTCTGATGCGTACAGTGCTTCTGGCAGTACAGCTGCACTTTAGTGTCTGAGATGGGCCTGCCCTCATACATTACTTTTGTTATAATGCGCCCTTGTGAGTCTGTATGCCCTTTGAAGTTTACACATTTGTTGCCATTTTAGATCCTAATGTTTTTGTGTGTTCCCTTAGATATTTGAATTTTTCGTCTCTTTTTATCTTTCCATATTTTTTGTGTATGTTTCTGGGTGCTTTTTTCCATTTACTGCATTTTTTCATACGAAATTTAAAGGCATGTTTTGGTGTCGATTTTTTGCAAATATGGCAGTGCCTGTTGTGCTTTCTCTCTATTGTTGTTGAGTATTGTCAGGTCATCCGCAAATGCCAGGCATCTTATGATTGTTTTGGTATCACGTGTTTTTATTCCTGGAATCTTATTCGACCAGGCCAAGACCGTTGTAAGTGCAGACGATGCAAACCCGACATTAAAAAAAATATATATTACTGTAGAATTAAATGCGAATGGAGTACTTAGTGAAGTAGAAAACTGTTAAGGACATACTGATTAAAATTAAATGTTGATAAAGCGCATCACATTGGTCCAAAACAAAAATTTAAGTTCATAAACATTTACATATAAATCACAAAAATGAAAAATTTTGGAAACAAAAACTATAAATTCCTTGGTATTCAAATAAATGAGAAACTGAATTTTAAGAACTCATCACGTTACAGCAGTAGAAGTTTAGTTGTGCCGCCTTTGCAGTAAGAACACATTGTCTAACAGCAGATCTGAAATGAACAAAACAGATTTGCTACTCTTATTATCATTCAGTCATCCCGAATGGCATAATTTTTTTGTGAGAACTCTTCACAAGGTAAAAAAGTTTGTGCAGGGCAAACAAAGAGCATACGATGAAACAAATACCTTCTTGCATACAACTCAACAAAAGCTCAGTATTTTTACAGTGGCTTCTAATTGTATATGTTCCCTCATTTGCTTTGTCATAGTGCATTTTAACTTCCTTACGTCAAATTGACAGAGCCACAATTTAAATTTAAGAAATAAAAATATCTTGTACAAAATATAAATGACGTTGTCGTTAGTACTGTAATGTCTTGCTTGTTACGTTATTAAAATTAGAATAAAATAATGAGATGCATTCATTAATAAATTAATTTGCAAAATTAATCCCGGGTAGGCGCCAAGAATGGAAGTGTTCTCTATCCGTGAGAAGCGACATTCCAATTCTGAAATACTTTAAATCAAAGCAATTGTAATTTCAAAATAACATTAAAAAACACCAATCTTCATCTATTCAAATGATATACTGGTACATTGGAAAGGAAGTTATTGAAAGCAGGGTTTACAACACCTATTATTTTCTTTGAATATAAAATTGATTGGTTTATTGAACAGAACTGAACATTAAAAGTTTCTTTTGAACCATTTAGAGCATGATTCTCATCTCAGAGCGTTGCCTAGGGTTGAATGACGCAAGAGTGTCTATACATCGTCGGCGTTCTTTACCGTTGATCAGCTGGGTGCAGGGTCACTTGGCGAGGTAGCTCCCCGCAGCTCTCCGGCAATCTCCCGTGGTGCACCGCGCCGGTGCGGATTGTTTGCTGGCCAGAAACAGAATGTCTTCTTTCCCGCTTGTTCGCTCCGTTGAAAACTTGCAGGCTCCCGGGTTTTAGCAAACGCGGGAAATTTCAGCGAGTCGCAGCGTTTGGCGGGTCGTCCACTCTCTCCATTAGCGCTCCTCATGCAACATAAAAAACTTATGGTTTCTAAAAGTTCGTAACACAGTTTGATTCGCTGGTTCCCAACAGAGGTGTTCCGCAACCTGACTTTTTCTCCGAAGCATCGTTTCTCTAGTTTCAACTTTCTACTATACCAGGAAATACTCATTTCGGCACAGTCCCTATACTGTCCTTTGAATTTCATTGAATGTGCAAAGCTTTTAACTTTACGGCCTGCCATAAATCGTTCGGTCTTTCAGCGCAGGTATGAGTCACCTGGCTCTCGCTGATGCCAAAGAAACATGGAATTCACACGCATAAATTTACCGTCACCAAGGGACATTACAGTACGCATAAAGAGGAATCAATTGTTATCACCATATATATTTAATAAACTTCCACTTCCTTAAAGTATGAAACAGTTTGGAGATAGTAAAAGGGTATTGAAAGAAATCTAGGGGATTATCTTATTGGCTACTTCTATTCAATCCAAGAATTTGTACACTTCAATTAACTGTATGTAACATGCCTTTTGAAAAATCCAGTTGTAAAAATATAGGTTTTTGTTTTGTTTTGTTTCTTAAAATGTAATCCTTTTTTTATCAGCCAAACGCCCTCTCTCAGCAGGGATCTATGGAAGAACAGTAATTAATAAATAAACAAACAGCTGTGCTCCTCACAATGTCAGCATCGGTAATATCCTAGTGTAGTAGTTTTTTAAATACAAGGGGTGATCGAATGAAAAGGTACAGTTAAATATTTGCATATTCCGCCATGGGAGAACGTAGCAAGACATCTCTGGATGCGATTGGAGTCTCTGACTGGGATCGGAGCATGCGCGGCCGCCCGCATGCGCAGTAGAGAGCAGAGGCTCTTATCAAAAGCGGCGTCCAAATGATGCGGCAGTCCGTATGAGGACAGGATGGCGTACAGGTGGGGGATGTGTACTGTGAGACACTCCGACGCCTACGCAGGTCCATCAAGAACAAAAGACCGGATCTGCTCACGGAGGGTGTGGTTCTGCTCCATGATAACGCGCGTCCACACGTCTCCAGAGTCAAACACATGTAACTGGCCAAGTTCAAGTGGGAGACGTTGGACCATCCGCCCTACAGTCCGGACATGTCGCCCTGCGATTTCCATGTGTTTGGTCCACTGAAGAAACACCTGAAAGGGAAGCGCTTCAACTCGGACGACGTACTCAAGGGCGCTGTGAAGGACTGGGTCTCGTCACGGCCACAGGAATTCTGGGAATAAGGAATTATGCGGCTTGTTCATCAGTGGGATCGTTTTTCAATAAAGTCTACATTCGTACCCACCGTGTCGTTTCGTACCTTTTCATTTGATCACCCCTTGTATTATTGCAGTATTTCCACTGCCAAGAACAGTTTTATGCGAGATGTCAATACAAGCAGCCACGAGCGTTTTGTCAATAACTGAACAATATCGATCCCTGTTCGTAACTCTACAGTTGAAGTGCGATGTAGAGCCGCCAACAAATGTTTCTCCTTTCACGCGATTTGACTACCTTACAAAGTAGCCTCCTCCTCTTACACCTAACTCCCGCCATGTGGTTTTTTTCTGTGTGCAAGGAACGGGAAGTAATTCGGCCATGTCATTTTGATGACAATCCCGGCATTCGCAGGGAGTGATTTCAGGAAAACATGGAAAACGGAAATCTGGATCACCACACGGGGATTCGAAGCCGATTCTTCCCAAATACGAGGCCAGAACTTTACCGCTCACCTATCACCTTCGGTACATGCAACAAGAACAGAGATTTTATTGGTATTTATGTGTGCGATTTTCAGGTGGTATTTTAGTATACTTATGATAACTGTAAGATATTTATTGTAGATTATAACGTTTAGGAAAATAATACATTGAAGCATTATCAATGGCGTCGAGAACTCGTCCATGGTGGACTATGATTTCTGCCGAAAAATTTCAGTTTAATTCGCTAACTGGTTAGTACTGTCAGCAGGCATTCAAACAGTAGTGCCCTCTAGGGCCCCCTTACGAAATATAGTTCTTTAGTAAAATAAACTTATCGGTCAAATATTTGAAGACTTCATAATACTGAGCTGGACTTAAAGATCATTTAGAAGGTTTAATTAAATTTGCGGTAAGGTATTTGAGGTGGAGTATCGCTCGTGGTAGCGGTGAGGTTATAGCCCCCCCCCCCCCCACCCACACACACACACGCACACCCTTTTACCACGTAGCGTGAAGGAGAGACTTCTCGGAAATTCAACAGCGTGTGGGCGTGATTGCTCTCCGGGCGTTCTATCTAGCTGGGTGCAAATACACAGATATTACATCTCCACCGCCAGTTTTGAAAACCGGCAGATGTGTGAGTTTAAATCAAATAAGAACATTCCCGTCCCATAAAGAATTAGTTATGAATTAGTAATGGCTTTGAAAGTGAGCTGCGACTTTGCTACATTCTTATCACGTTAAGTAAATGAGTGCTCTTAGGTTTTCGCTTCCACTACAGTACTAAGCATCTTCGGAAAAAGTAAACGTAATGTCGAACCTGTATTTTGACTACTGACTGAGATAGACTATTTCTCCTACAGTCGCTCCTGAAATTAATGATTATTACTTAATATGAACAATGATGAATTTTTTAAATTTTATCCATGATAAGTGTACCTCATGAAAGTCTGTAATTATTTTGAAATATAAGGTAAGCAAATAATTATTCTGCAAAGCAGTTACTTTTAATAAATTGTTTATTTATTAATTTGTGCCGTGACGCGTTTCAAGAACTTAGTCCCATTTTCAAACGCCGTTTTTATTATTACATTCTTGGTGTCAAGAGTACTCGTGTAAGTTTCTGCTGGATGTTAACAGGACTTACTTTGTGTTTCATTTTGTGAAGATTTCTTCAAAACACGAAACACAGAGAGTCACTAGTGCACTTTGTCACTACAATATATTTACATACCGTAGTGACAAAATGCACGTGTGACTTTCTGTGTTTCGTGTTTTGAAGAAATCTTTACAAAATGAAACACAAAGTAAGTCCTGTTAACATCCAGCAGAAACTTACACGAATACTCTTCACACCAAGAATGTAATAATAAAAACGGCGTTTGAAAATGGGACTAAAGGCCTCTTTTCCACTACGCGGCTATCTGCGGGGGTTGTTATTTATCCAGTTATGGCATTGACCATACCCACTGACGCGACCGCGACTTGGCAGTCGTCGCGACTGCAAAAGAACACGTGACTCAAGCAGCCACGCGCGACTCAATAGCGATGTAAACTTACTGCGCCATTCACACTGCGCGACTAACCGCGCGCGACTGACCGCCTTTCACGCACAAAATTACGCAAAATACACGTAGCTTACGCTATGTATAGAAAAATCTATGTATGCGTTTAAAGCTCTGTGAAATATAGGCAATTTAAAAATAGATGGAATGGGATTAATTGCAAGACAGGATGAAGGTGAAGAGAGTCATGGGTGTGTACAACTCGTATATTGGTGAGGAGACATGGAAAGATATTGGTGTAAGAATGAAAAGTAATGCATGGAAGGGAAAAGATGACCATGAGCACAAGCTGGGACTCGATTTCAAGCACAAGGGTGTGGGTAGATTCTCTTCTTTAGGTAAGGATGTCAGGGGTTGGAATAAGTTACCAAGAGAAATGATGAATTATTTACCAAAAAGTCGAAAGAATATAAAGTTAAAATATGTAGAGTGTGAATGTAGGTGGATGCAGGAAGAGGGGAAATTGCCATCGGAGCGTGCGCTCTATTGCAATTTAATTTAATTAATTATACCAAATTTATCGCCTTACCTGCAGTTAAAAACTCTTTTTTGTTGTCAAAGTTCGCCCTCTTTACGGACGCAAAACTTTATCAGTTAGTTAGAAAGGATCATCACCGACGAAAACATAACGTATCGGTGTGTTCTTCTTATAGTGTATGTTATATCGAAATATAGATGCGACACTGCATTTTCCGTAAGCTCCGACATCAATGCAAAAAACAAAGGATGTATCCAAATCTATATTTTCGTTTTATTTTTGTTAACATCATTTATTTCTTCGACATCCATTTTGAAAATGAGCTGGTTTGTGGAATACAGCCGCGCGCGCAGTCGCTACAACAGTCGCTACAAAACTAGCCGCTAGCGACTGCGGTCGCCCGCGACTAGCCGCGTAGTGGAAAAGCAGCCTATGTTCTTGAAACGCGTCACGGCACAAATTAATCAATAAACAATTTATTAAAAGTAACTGCGTTGCAGAATAATTATTTGCTTACCTTATATAATGATGAAATTGTTTTACGGTTTTATTGATGAACGAACGCATTTTGTCTCTCGCGGAGGTATCTTCAGTAATCCATTTACAGAAAATACATACATTCCAGAAAATTAGATAGTTCAAGATACATCGACGAGAGGCGAATGCGTCCGTAAATACTATATATATATATATATATATATATATATATATATATATAAACTTGCTTCTGCCTTCACGCCTCGTGGATGACGAGGCAGGAAAGGATTTAGTGCAAGGAAAGGGAAGGAATTCGTCCATGGCTGTTTGGAGGAACCATCCAGGCAATCTCTGGAAGTGATATGGGGAAACCATAAAACTCAAAATCTGGATGGCCGGACGGGGATGAAGTAGATAAAACTCCTAAAACAGTTGTACTGACGTACGTACACTAATCATTACATTTTGATTGGTTGATGGTCATTTAGTAGGTTTGTAGAGAGATGAAAAAGCAGTTTTGTTCTGCGCTTTAATTCATACGAAGAGCTATGGTGTGATGTTGCGTTTATTGAGGACACATTGTTTCTGCCCAAAAAACAGAATGCATGTACACTACCTGACAAAAAAAGTGAAGCATCAAAAAGGGGATGGGAGAACAAAATGAATCTTCACCGATTGAGAGATTATATAATGTTATTTCTGCGATTACAAAATCGAATCAATTTACAAAGAACTTAACAGTATGAGCTCACTTATAAGCAAGAAGACGCTGTGCACTCCCTGAGCTGATTAAGTGACGAGTGTGATAGGTAACTGGCTAGTTACTACTTCTCGCTGTTCTGTCCTGTCACTGTTAAGCCTTTGTTTTCATGAAATAGCTTCTCTAAAGACTCACTTTTCTCTTAGGTTTATTTTTTCCGCGAGTGCTACGATAACATTGCACAGTGCACATAGCACAGGCATCGACTAGACCAAAGATGCTAAACACAATCATACAAACATTCCGGCGATTCTCACTTTCAATCAACTTGCAACTCTCTGCTCAACTAACTAACTAGTCTCTGCCACTTGTTTATACGGGCGCTACAGAGAGATCCAAAATGGTTCAAAGAGTTCCGACCGACATTTCTCGAATTCTAACAATACTTTAACAATTAAATCCATAAAAAAATAATTGCAAATTGTATAAATTCACCCACAATCATTAGAAAACATCTTGAAATGAAAGTTAATAATGTTTACACACAAAATTATCAACTGAAGCCGGTCCATACAGTTGACAATTGTCTTCCAAACATCGTGGCTCACATAAACACTTAAAACTACAAACTTTAAATTAATGTTTCGTACGTAATACTGCCCTTGAACACATTACATAGTGTTTACATATTATCTCTCCATAAAACAATGCTCATTTACATGACAAATATATACAAATTCACAACAAATCACGCAACATGTATACAAATCCCAAGTTAATCAACTCCCTGCTTGCTGTAGATAATTCCTAAAATGACATTTCATTCGAGGTGTGGGTGTGAGAGCTGTTACAAGTGGTTTCATTAATACGTCGTGTCCTCTCCTGAGGCAAGGTCGCCCGCAGCTGCTGTCCTGGATATCCTGCATACCTGCAGTGTGATCGATACTAAACGCGGACGGAAACGATCTCGCTAATAAATGACGTAATGACCAAGCTACAGCGAACATGCATCAAACGATACGTAAAAGCAACGGAAATGCAATAAAAAGTAGCCCGTGTTTTAACTTGTAACATCTTAACATAAAGCCTGATGTAAATCGTGTGATGTCCCATGTAAATACGTACATAGCCAAAGATAGACAATCAGCGGTACAGTAGCGGCTAAAAACCGCCAAGGAAGGCAAGCACTTCATTGAAACGTAAAATAAAATTTTATTCTATACTAGCGGAGTTCCCGGCGTTGCCCGTTATAGTTAGCGTAGATTTAACCGTACCCTATTTTTATTCCCGCAAAACATTTGTGCAATGTTTCATAAAATACGAGCCAACTTTTTCGGAATTAAAGCAAACTTACATTCACCCGCCCCCTACCAAGAAACTGGTGGGCTGAAGTTTATTTGCACGTATACTATTTTCATTCGTCCGAAAAGATTCATGTATATCAACCTTCGATAATTTGCTAAGAAATTTCATTACTACATTACTTAACAACCCTACATTATGTTAAAAACTCACATCTGATTCAATTGCGAAGTGAATGGATATACTTGTGTCTCGAAACGCCAGATCCTTTAATTCCGCAGATAAAATATCAAAAGTGAATCCGGAATAATATTATCGTAAACAGAAGACAACTGCTGAAGGCCATCGTGCTTAAAGAAAATCTCTGTTGTTTTTCGGCTATCTATGTCGTTTAAAAATTGATATCCCGAACTAAAGGAAAGAATACTTCAAGCTATGGCTTTTAAAAATTGAATATATCGAATTAAAAGAAAGAATACTTAAAGTTTTGTTCAGTGTGCAAAATAGTTATTACCATAAGTTATCTTATTGCTTTAATTGCAGGATATGGTCAGAGACATTGTGTTGTATGTTTAGTGCGGAGTATGTGGCATCTAGTGATTCCTCCTGTGGAATTTCTCACCATACGTTCAGAATTTCATTTAATGCTCCTACATTATTTAACGTTGAAACATAAGACATTCCAGACAAGTGAATTAAGATTCTAAGCTTTAAAACGGTGAAAACTCCATCGAAATCTGCCCCGTAGTTTCCGAGTTTTCATACGACCAATATGTCCGGTTTTCGTTTTATAGATTTTTTCAGGTGTATAATTTTACCATTTTCTTTTTTTAAGAGAAAGAATGAAATGCTACTGGAGCAAATTAACCGAATGTATTCTGGAATTTCATTTCATCGCACTTGGTTAGCTACTAAATTGTGCACATAACCTGGAATTTCTATTCGCTGTTAATTCAGAAGCAGAGGAAGGCGCGTGACGTCAATGTTGTCCAGCCAATAGCTACCGAGGTGAGTCAGTGAACTGACGTCATTGTAGTGTAGATCAGCAAACCAGCTCCACCTTATCTAATTACTTTCTATATTTATATTGCCTTAAATAATTGAAGGAATTATACTACACCGTAATCACTTTACAGTAGCATTATAAGTTGCGTAATACAAAACTTCTTCAAAATATTACAGATGCGTCTACAACACCAAAATTGTTTTTCAGAAAGAGACGAATGATATATTCAGAATGTTGTGACATTTAAAGGAAAATTTATTATCTAAAACGCAGTTTATATTACGCACCGTATACAGTCTAATGAATTCCGGTACCATATATGCTCCTTATTATGAAAGAGATATCTTTCTGAAAATCTATCGGTTACCAAAAAGTTTCCTGCACTCACCTGTTTTTTATTCAGTGCACTTCGTGTAGGAAATTTATCTGCATCTCTTGTTTCACTAAAAATTTCATGCTACGTAATATGTAAAAGACGTTACAAAGTGAATGAAAGAGAAAGAGAGAAATTTTATTGTATTTATTTCAATATTGATAAATGATTGATGATTTGTTGGTCGTAAAGAATAAATTTACATCAATTTAAATTTAAATCACCATAACCGAATTCCTATGGTATCTAACGCATTTACCTTAACTTTCATTATCTCTGTGAGGAAATATATTTCACTGGAAAAAAAAAATTCGGTACATACTGAATCTATACGTTTGGACACGCTTATGTTGCAAGAGAATGTACGTTACTGGCAGAAAATCGTGTTTTCTGCTATTTCTCAAAACCTATTATGGTATCTTGCGAACCCAATTTCCTTTTATGAAAATTACTCATATTTTGATTATCCTTCGAACCCTCCCCCTTCCCCCCCCCCTCCCCAATAGTGCGTGAAAGATTGTTGGAACAAATTGAAAAACGGCCGTCACTTGGTATTAAGAACCAACCCAAAAACATACGAAATATCAGTATTGCATAGACGACTTAACGAACTCCTGAAACTAATATTTTCACACGGCGCATATCATACTTCCCACTAGTGGTCCAGAGATAACAGTAAAATACGCTGCAGAATTTGGAGGAACACCAGACAAGCCTGCGACTATTGCCGGGCGGCTTTTAAACAATTAATTTCGTATAGTTAGCAGCCTTTGATACGTTGTTCACGTAAAATGAATCAGATTATCTCCCAACATATTCGGCGCAACTAATATTATCTCTGACATATACACTTGGGTCAAAAGCAAATTTCAAAGAGCGAGCGACGCTACACGTGCAACCACATTAAATGCATCGCAAAATCCATTTGGGGCCGTAATAACATTCTCTATATCCGGATCCGTAATTCGTGTAGCGCAAATTCACACAGTTATGTAGGTAACTTCAAAACTTGAGGGTAGATAATATTAAAATTAGAATCGAGCAATATCAACGAGACAAAATACTATTACTTAGCAAACAGAATAGTTAATGTATGTAGCCAATTACCACAATGCAAACTTATAATAATTCTAATTATTATCGTAATGCACATAGTAAGATGTAAATATCCATAAGTAAAGACAGAATCAAATCACCTGCTGCCTGATGCGTTAACAATAAATAAATAAATATCTAAAAATGAGGTGCTGTTCCGCGCTTGAATAAAGTGAACGTTGACTCATACCTCTGACATAAGTAACACCGCACACAACTCAAAAGCTGTTCCCAGTTAGACTTTACTTTCTTTCGCTAAGCTCTGCTGATGCAGTGTGTGTTACTAGGTGATCTCTCCGATTATCGTATGAAGACGTCGAAGTGCTTCACAGACGTCCCAAGTATTGCACCGAACCAATTTCTTCTGTAGCGTGTGTTTTCTGATTGACAATCTCTGCACAATTTTAGTGATGGAATATACTTACTGTTTATCGGTTCCCAGTACTAAACAGCAGAAGTATTACATTGAAGAGTCAAAGAAACTGAAATAGGCATGCGCATGCAAACACAGAGATATGTAAACATTCAGAGTACGGCGCTGCGGTCGGCAACGCCTATATAACACAACAGGTGTCTGGCTCAGGCGTTACATCAGGTTAATGATGCTACCATGGCAGGTTATCACGGTTTAAGTATGTTTGAACGTGCTGATATTGTCGGCGTACGAGAGATGTGACACAGCTATTGGTCTATAATCTTTTAGGCTGCAGATAGTTTTGCCTGGTTTCAATACAGCTATTACTTTGGTTCTTTTAAGGAGGTTTGGGACTTTACCACATTTTAGGATATTTCTGAAAAATTTGGCAATCCAGTCGAATGTTCGCGGGCCACAGTGTTTTAGAAATTCTGGGTATATTCCATCTATTCCTGCAACCTTAGCAGATTTGGTTTCTTTCAATGCCATCGATATCTCTGAGACTGTGAAATCTGCTGCAAATGGAGAATTTCTGTCAGTTTGAAGTAATCTGAGCTGTAGTTCATTTCTGCTTAAAGTATTAGTTGATTTTCTAGTTAGGTTGACAATTCTCTGTGCTACTTGATCTGGTTTTATCTTTGAGCTCTTGCTAGTGGTATCTACAGTGATACTTCCTAGTTTGCGCAGAAGCGACCACGCTTTTCTGCTTGAATGCTGGAAATTGACGTTTTGCATTAATTCTGCCTATTTCTCTTTCCTCGCCGAGTCTAAAGAGCGTAGGAGTTAATCTGCAATCTCTGGGTCATTACTGAGTTCGTATTCCCTGTACAGCTCGTCACATTTCAGGCTCCAGCCTGGGATGTATACCCTTCTATATCCTTTAGGTACACTCAATAGTAATTTAGAATAAGTGTAAGCAAAGCGTTTGTTATGAAACACACCGGAAATAGTAAAAAAATAAAAAATATTGTTTAAATTGAAATAAATGATTACGAAGAGAATTTTGCTATCAAGGTCTCAGGGCCCTATTACACTAGGCCACTTGGCGGCGCAACCAGCCGCGGTACTGGTGTCTCTGTTGGCGACGCAACCAGGATTCTGGTGGCGCAGCCAGCCAGCCACTCGCACAACCGAGCAGTCACTTTGCTGTTATCCTCGCATTGTACGCGAATTGTGTAGTTGAATATGTCCAGTGAACTACAGAATGTCACTGTGGAAATGAGGGGAATTGAAAGTGTAGAGCAAGAAGCATTTCTCTTTTTCGTATCTTTCCCGGTAATATCAAGCTTTACTAAGTACAATAATTAAAAGAAAGACGATTTAGACATTCTTAAGTAATAAAAAACTTGTCGTCTGAATACAGTTCATCAAAAAGAGTATAGATTCCCTTAACAATAGAATATGATGTACATACATCATTCTCTCCCTTCGCCTTCCCTTTTTCATTTTAATTATTTTTAATTAATTTATTTGCGATGGAGCTAACACTCCGGTAGCAATATCCCTAGTCATCTAATTTCCCCTTTATGTATATATTTAAATTTTCTGTTATAGCTGGAATGTTAAATTCCTCCCCAATTTAATTTTCCGATTTATAAATTTTAAAATCCTTAGGCTTTTTTTTGTAAATTATTCATCACTACAATTGGTAATTTGTTCCAATACCTGACGCCCTTACCAACAAAATAAAAAAATTTCTACTCCCTTATGCAAGAAATCGAGCCCAAGCTTGTGGTATTGGTCACCTTTCTCTTTCCATGCACTATTCCTAATTCTTTTACCAATTTCCCTCCAAGCCCCATCACCAACATATGCCTTGCATATTTCCAGCAATCTCTTCACCCTCCTCCTTTCCTCAAATGAGTCCCAATCCAGCTCCTGTATCATATCAGTTACTAACTGGGTCCTGCGATAATTTCCACAAACAAATATAGCTGCTCTTCTTTGCACACATTCCAACTCCTGTATTTGATCTGCAAAATGTGGTCCAAACCACACCACCATACTTCTCTGTTACATCCTCTCATCACCCTCTCCAACAAATGAAGGATTTTGTAACCTTTTTCTACCACCTGCCCAATTGAGTTTGTTATCAAACGTTATGCAAAGAATTTACACTTCATCAAGCAAATCTGACCCCAATCTGTAATCGTAATTAACCTTTAGATCTATTTATCTATGTACCATATAAGCCGATGCTTCTTGGCATTTATCTTCATTCCATGCTGACCTACCCATTTAGATATTCTATACAAATCACCCTGAAGTTGTTCAGTCTTCACCTGTTTTGATCCTATTGTATACTATTGTATCATTTGCAAAATACCTAGATTCTAACCTTAACACAGTCATTTATTAGAATAATGAACAGCAACTTCTATATTTACTTCCACTTCTTTTGATAATGTATTTCCTACTCTAACTCTCGTATCCCGTCCCGACTTCGCCACATGCCCGGTAGAGGGCATGGATGTGGACAGCATAAAGACGGCGCTGGCAGCGGGCCAACCAGCGCCACCACGTCATAGATTCCGCCTCGGCCAATCGGAACCAACCCACCGCATATAAATACAGCCAGCGCCGCTCCACTGGGCAGTTCGGTGTTCACTGCGCTTTCGGTCGTGTCTCCGTCCTACTGTGAATCACCTCTCGCACTCTTGACAGTGCTCGTTCTAGGCCACGTTTCGGTACTCTCTACGGACCCTGTGAACCACACTTCGGACTCTGCCAGTGCGCGTCTTTGGATTACGTTCGGCCTGCTCCTGGGACTTGTTCGAGTTGTTCGTGACCGTCTCCTGTGGACCGCCTTTCCGCCGTGGGACGTTCGGCCGCCGTAAATACATAGCACTAACTCTTTGTTTTGTGACTTTTAAGAATCCCTGTACCCAGCAAGTAACTTTTTTATCCAATTCAATATATTTCAGTTTATTTAAAATCATTTTATGGCTCACTCTGTCAGATGCCTTATAAAGATCTAGTGCCACACTATTAACTTGGCTTCCCATTTCCAATTGATTTGAAATATCTTGCATGTAGCCCACTATCTGAGATTCACATGAATATCCTTGCCCTAAAGCCATGCTGTCGATCTGAAAACTAGTTTCTTTCTTCACAGACATTTCTGATATAGTAGCATATCAATTTCTCCATCATTCTGCCTATCACTGATGACAAACTAATTGGCCAGGAATTTTCAACAATACCGTATACCACAATCTTTAATAAATCTGTAGTAATATTACCTACACTAGTTAAGTTACGTTTTTTAGCTTTCTGGGTTACTTCGCAATTTTCTGATAATTTATTTCAAATTTTGTATGTTCGTCATTTATATTCTCCTCTGATTCATTCCCTCCATCACAGGATGACTGTCCCTAGTTGTCTCACCGAAACTGTCAATCAGTATCTCTGCAATTTTAAAATCGTAAAGTAGGAAGGGGCATATGAACAGTAGCCTGAACGCGTGGTGTCGAGTCTGGCGGCGCCGCCTGGTGGCCTAGTGTAATAAGCTACGTAAGATACAATGCCCCGCCACGACTCTCGTCCACCAGTGGTTGCCGGCCTGGTCGCCGGGCAGGGCAGCCAGCCGGCCGCCACCTTAGTGTAATAAGCTCCATAAGACTCAATGCCCAGCGACGAGCAGAGCCACCAGTGGCGCGGCTGGTTGCGCCACCAAGTCGCCTAGTGTAATAAGGCTCTTACAATAAAGTCAAGGAGCTACTTGAAAAGAAGTGTCTGGTTTTTCTTTCCTGGCTACGGTGATGTAAGGACCACGAGTCAATTTCATTGAGTCATCCTCTGTTGTTCCTTCTTCTTCCTCCATTAATCCTTCGTCTCTTCACTTTGTATCTTTTTCTTCTCTTCGGATCATTTCTAGAATGTTTTCTTTTCCTTCCCTGGAATACTTCAATTTTTAACACATTTTTCTTAAAAATTTACCTCTTGCTCACTTACATTGTTTCTTTCTATCTTTCTTAACTTCCTGAATCCAGGTCATTGTTGATTCCTTGTTCCAAAGATATTTGAAGATCAGTTTGGGCAACCTGTTGAAATGCATTCTGTATAAATTTTAAAAAATAGCAATCACATCTATCGAATTAATTTTGTTATGTTTTCTATGTTGAGATATATTTCATTCCTACTTCTTAGTGTACGGTGTTCTGTAGTTCTCATAGCTCGTTCAGTTTAAGTTCTCTTCCATTTTATGCATGTAATGAACTGTCTTCCCCTTGCGGCAACTTACACACTTTGAATTTTAAACTCGCATATATGGTAACAAAAAAACACTTTTACAATTCTGAAAAGATACAGTGATTGATAAATTTGGCACTAATTATTATTCTCACCTCTGGTATAAAAGATATCACTTTCAGTATGCTCGACAGTCAAAATTTGATGATTCCAGTGATTCAAGCTCTTACTACAATGGTCTGGTCTCTGCATCTATTTCTCGATTCATTATCAGAGGTATTAATGTTTTCCTCTCTCAGAAAACTCGTCACACTTGTATTTCTTCCATTTAGCTTAATGTGATTCTCACCTTACAAGCAGGCTCGCCTCTCCGTGATGGTTCGTGTCGGCTGCTTCCCGGCCGACCTACTGCCTTCCCCGACTGAACGGGTCCATTGCTCTGCGCAGCCATTTTACAGACACTTTTCTAAGTCCACCTGGAGATCCCTGGATTAGGAGCTGCCCGCTTAGTTGGCATCGCTGGCGCAGGTGGTTTGCGCCGCCTAGGGCGAAGTTGGTAATCCTGTGCAAGTTGGCTGCCTGAACTGAGGTCGCTTATCTTGTTGACGCTAAGAGCTGCATCGGCCATGGAACGAGGAAACAAGTCGCAGCTGCACAGAAATCAGTGCCACACACACGCGTGACCAGGTCAGGCAGAGGACCACGCTCCAGGGCTCCCAAAGCAGCTTCAATCGCTGCTACCGTTCAGTTACAATCAAGTTCAGTACAGGTGCTTAAGAACGCAGTACACTCTCAACTTAGACAATTTTAAATAAAAATTCAGGGTGGGTCGAAAAGGACTTAACGACTTTGGGATGATATAGAACATTATTGAGATAACTTACAGAATCGGGAATGGGTAGATGTGTCATTTTCTAGCAAGTTTCACAAAATAGTGTCAAGTTTCATTTTTGTTCGATGTGACTACCATTTGTCATGTGGCAAACGTCCCTCTGGTAATCAATTTCTTTCCACACTCGTTGCATCAAATCGAGCGTAACTTAAGAAACGGCAGCGTAGATTCGATTTTCCAGGTCGATCAAATTGTTTGGTAAGGGAGGAACATACACACGATCTTTAATGAAACCCCAGAGAAATAAATCCAGTGGTGTTAAGTCTGGGGAGCGAGGTGGCCAATCCATCGACCTGGAAAACGAATATTGAGGAAACGTCGAATACCGTGAGGAAATGACGTGGTGCACCGTCTTGCTGGTGGTAAACCATCCCATATCGTCCATCTTCATCGATCTTGTTGTAGAGTTTGTTTCATGAAACACACAGCGAGCACGCACCGCACCAGTGAAAGTAGCCATTTTAACTGTGCACTACGCTAGTGCATCAAGCTTGAGGTTAAATGATTCCTCAGACTTCCACGGCCATCTTTGTTCATGATTAATTGACTTTCGGGTTATGCCGCGTTGTTTATTTCATTACCTGAGCTTTCGGCTGGTATCCTACAGCCTTCGTCAGAGATACTGTTTATGTTGACATAGCAACGAGCGCCAAGCATCGCAGATTAAAACTGTTAAAGCGGGTGGAGGTACGAATAGTATATAAGGCTAACTGCAAACTTGGTCAGTCAGTAACCAAGGTAAAAGTCAGATTACCCCCTCACCAGCTTATGTGTGTTTACGAAATCCCCTGCAGCTGTGGGAGTGTTTATATCGGCGAGACAGATCGCACTGTGGCGGAGAGACTAAAGAACATATCCGCCACTACAAAAATAACAACAGCGACAAATCCGCCGTACTCCACCATGCTATTAATACCGGGCATGAAATAAAATTTCAAGAAACGAGGCTACTGTGGAGAGAAGACCAGTGGTGGCCCCGACGGGTGAAAGAGGCAGCAGAAATTTTAAAAATGCCAACAACATCAACGAAGATAGCAGTGCATCAGTACACCATTCCGCCACCAGGAGCGCCAGCGTAGTGCACAGTTAAAATGGCTGCTTTCACTCTGCGCTGCTTGGCGCTCGTTGCTATGTCAACATAAACTGTATCTCTGACAAAGGCTGGAGGATACCAGCCGAAAGCTCAGGTAATGAAATAAACAACGCGGCATAACCCGAAAGTCAATTAATCAGAAACTTGAGGTTGTTTGCTACAAATCTACCGATTCTGTAAATTATCTCAGCAAATTTCTATATCATTCCAAAGTTATAAAGTCCTTTGACTCGTCCTGTGTATTAACATAAGATAAAGTAAGTTCTGCTTTGTGTTCAAACCGACGTTGCTTTAGACCCTCCAGAAGGCGATATACTTAGTCTGGTATCGGAAACAGGGGAGCAAATTCCTTTCTTCCTTACCTAATCTAAGACGGTATTCCTACCGTGTAAAAGATCTCACGGCCTGACGTGGAATCCGAACCACAGAGACATCCTGGAGTACTTCACAATGCACAGCGAGAAGTGAAGGTCGGGTTAAGGGTCACTCAGACGAAGATTCGAACCGGAGGCCTTAACCACTGATCTCCCATACCATTGTAAGTCAAAGTAACATGAAAAAATAAATACTTTAGCATGAAATGTTCTCAAGCTACAACGTGCATTAGTGAGGCTCGGTTTAGTATTTGCAGTTGTTAAGGACAATGTTTATGTTAGTTTTTGAGAGAAACCCACAGGCAGTGAGGCGCGGGGTATCCTCTCAGCCGCGTGAACAGGCGCAACAGAACCTGCGACAGGTCGCAACAGAACCAGCGCTGCGTGACGCAAGAGTCAATCATCATCATCATCGTCAGTAAAATATATCAGCGAGGTATAACAAATAGTAATTTATAGTACATACAAAATGTTTCTTTTTCACGAAACATATTTCTGTTCGTGGGATTTATAAGCATATTCGCTTAGAATTATGAAGAATGGCGTTACCTTAATTAAGGCGTCAATATAATTATAATAGACTTATCATAAAATTATGATTTACAGAAATTAAAAAAAAAAATTCCAAGTAGGATATTACAGACAGTTTCAATACCTTTCTTGATGATTAGTTAATGCATTTTCCAGTTTTAAAAAATGAGATTCAAGCATATTGAATGCAACTTTTATTTTAGCTGCTTAGTTCTTATATAGTTTATAAAGTATTCTTCTATCTCGATATTTCCCATTTTTACTAAAAAGAATAAAATATCCACTTTCTCTCCAACGTTTGTTCCATAAATTTTTATCACTTAATTCTTTCAGTGTATTGCAGGAAAACTATAGCAAACTTTCAGCAATTTTTCTGATTTCCTAAAAGAAATAAAGGAGCCAAAAGATTCAACAGGGAATTTTCTTCGATGGAGAATTTCCTGACTCGAATAGTAATTATATAGCGTAAACAATTTTTAAAAATTTTCTAAAACGCACTATGCATTTTTAACAGATTACTAGCTGTGCCCGCGACTTCGTCCGCGTGGAATAGTTATTTTAGGCATCATATTTATTTTTGCAAACAACCTCCTCAGCTTTATAAATTATAGCAGTTACCCACGACTTTGTCCGCGTCAATTTCTGTTATTATTTTAGACAATTTTTTGCAAATTTAGTTAAGTTTTTAAAGAACATAATTATTTTAAAGTACTTCTGCGTAAATTATATTTTTAGTTTTATTTTCTTGTGGCAGAAGAACATATTGGTTTTCTCCGCAACCCGATCTTGACAACGCGACATATAGTTGGCCGTGTGAAAAGCAGTCTTGACGTAAATCGATTCCTACGTGTTTAAATGTTTGCCCCTGTGATTTATTAATTGCAACGGCGAAAGATAGCTTAACGGGAAATTGAATTCTTTTAAAATTAAAAGGTACATCATTTGGAATCATTGGGATGCGAGGTATAAGCACTGTTTGACCAACTGCTGGACCAGTCAAAACTATTGCAACGATCACGTTATTGCGTAGAAATTTAATTTGAAGTCGGGTTCCGTTAGATAAATTTGGTGGTTTGAGATTTCTAAGTAAAATTATTGGGGCACCTATTTTTAACTTGAGGGAATATGGGGGAAGGCCACTTGGGTTCAAAGAAATAAGAAACTCTTGTGGGTAATGTACCGCATCTTCTTGATCCATTACGTTATCAATAGATGTGTAGGTAACTATGTCTCCTGGAAGTTTACTTAAAATTAGGTCCTTAATTTCGATTTTGTTCACAATTAAATACTCTTAATCAACAACACATAAAAGTGTTAATAATTGTGAAATTATTAGAACCAAAATATTATCCTTAAAAAAAATGAAATAGTATTTAAAAAGTATTATTACACGACAATATTATATCGCAAAAACAAATAACGCTGCATACAACCGTTCAGAAGGGAGCCGACCGCGCGTAATATCTTCTAAGATGTTCATTGAAATTAAGTGATGCCAAAGACAATTTTGTTCACAATTAAATACTCTTAATCAACAACACATTTATTTGGATAAAGATTAATATTATTATGTTGATACAACTCTAACAAATAATTGGTAATAATGCATTAATTTCGACCAAATTTGATTACCATAAAAACGGTTCTAGTGAGTTAATCTTAAAAGATAGACATATACTGTCGCGGACATTTTTTTAGATCATTTCAAGAGGAATAATCCTTTCATACATATTTTTTTGGTATCTTGAACCGTTTTCGCAGCGCACGCAACAGAAGCCCACAAAGATGAATAATTTTCCCCGTTTTTTCCACATTTTCCATTGTTTCTTCGCTCCTATTAGTCGCAGCGTGATGTTATATAGCTTAAAGCCTTCCTCGATAAATGGTCTATTCAACACAAAAAGAATTTTTCAATTCGAACCAGTAGTTCCTGAGATTAGCGCGTTCAAACAAACAAACAAACAAACAAACTCTTCATCTTTATAATATTAGTATAGATTAAATGTCTGTTTTCATTTGAGAGATAATTTCGCAAAACATATCATAAAATTCAATTAATTTCATTTTAAACTGAATTTCTCAAAAATACTTCCACAAAAAAAATTCACAAACATCCGATTGAACACACGATCCATGTACTGTACGAAGGGCTGAGACAATGTCAGTCGCCGTTCGCTTACGACGCAGTTACCTGTGTGTAAATGTAGAGCTCTGCTGATCGCTCACAGATACAACGCGTACCCACACGTGGCTCTTCATAGACCTGATATCGAAAAGGTGCCGCCTGTCCGTCAGCACATACTGTATCAAGCTTCGAAATATTTCTTAAAGTTATAAAACATTTTGCGATTTTGTCAGCTGTTCTGGTGTTGTCAATAACTTCTTGAGATATACGCTGCATCCAAACACTCCTCTTATTCCCGACGTTTCGACCAGTGCCGATGGTATTCTTCAGAGGGCAAGCCACATGCTGAGTCTACTACGGAATGCTTCAGCTGGTGTTCGGATACATCCCAAAAAATCAGATATTGCGGAACATCAGCAGAAAGTGGAACTTAATATACTCTGCGAAAACACAAATTGTCACATACAAAGAAAAGTAAGAACGGCTATCAAGATATTCAACAGCCAGACACCCTCAATAAAGATGCGGGCTATAGTGTAAGCCAAGCCTGGAATTGTATAATAAACAATACAGTGAATTTAGTCATCAAATCGCAAACATTACATCTCTGTATAATCGAATCCTGCTAGAGATTCGATAAGCCCAAAACAACAAGTATTACAACAAACCGTTACAGCGCCGGTGTATAGCAGACTCAGCAGATGGCTTTCCACCTGAAGTAGACCGTAGGCATTCGTCGAAACGTCAGGAAAAAGGAGGAGTGTTAGGACCCAGGGAAAAATCTGGCGAAGTTACTGATAGTAATTCTTAAGGTTGATTGTCTCAATCGTTAATTTAACAGGACGAAGCTAAATGTGGAGAGATCATAGGTCATTCGTAAAGCTAATACCGATTTATAATTATTTTGAAGAATTTTAACGATACGAGAAGATATAAGGACATATAAAAGTGTTGTACGTCGTCATACATTGTCACGCCGCATGTGATGCCCATTGCAAATGACCGATTATTAACATTTGAGAGCACAGCTTTCGGCTCGAGGTTGCTCGCAAAACTGACGCAAATTATGATAGCTGAGCCGTAGTTCCCCCGAAGAGGGAATGGACGGGTGAAATATACGGGCGATAGCACCTTCACTCTCTATTCCAACGATAATGCATAATTGATTCCGTCCTCGTTTCATTCAGACTCCTGTGACAGCTATAGCAGACTGTGAATATTGGATGAAGGTGGCCGTTGTACCAGTCTGTCACCCTGTGGACTTTTAAAATGTACAGTGTCTCAGCGACGGAAGTAAAATAACGCGGGTCCCCGGACTGATCCCTGGGAAACGCCGCATTGACGCCACCTTAGGGGACTGTAACCCTCCACTTCCAGCGTGGCAACAACCGTTCGCTTTAATTGTTTCCCGCACTCATTCGAAAATAAATCCAAGCTATCTTTTTTTTTCCTTTTAACGTCAATAATCGAATTTTTGTTTTAACTGGTTTTAATGTTTAGTTCACAACATTTATCATTGAATGCTGTAAAGCTTTATCCAATTTGTGCGGTCACATATAAATAACAGAGCCTTGTGCTAACGTTGTGTTGGTGTTTTCAGCAAGACGCTGATTCGTCTTGCGTCCTGGAAATCACCCTGCGCGATGCTGGAAAGAAAGACTTTCTTCACGTCCCTTGGTCCTAAGCCTCTTTCAACTCATATAGAATTTCGTCATCAGCTACTAATAAAAACAACAATAGTCAAAACGATTCTCTGTGATTTTCAATGGTCAATGTCTAGGTGTTATAGCTGTGAAAGGGTGGTTGCATGAAACGGGAAGAAATTCAGCAGTGCCCTTTTGATGGAACCATCGCAGCATTCGCATGAAATGATTTCAGGCAAACATCTAAAACCCAATTCTAGATGGCCGGACGGGGGTTCGAAAGCGCATCCTCCGCAATGCGAGGCTCGTGCGTACTGTGCGCTGCATTATTAAGTGGTGCGTCTACTAAGTTCATAGAGTATTTCCAGAGTGGACTGTCGACTTGGAGTGATCGCTAACTCGGATCAAAGGGTATGAAGTGGTCTTCCTCAGAGCTACCGGAACGAGGGAAATTCATATCTGAGTGCTCGTTCACCAAACGAAGAAATCAGTTAAATAAGCAGAAGTGTTTACATGACTTGCATTCAATTATTCGGCATCACTGCGTAATGAAAGAAACCCTGTTTTACCCGCGGGACCATGGGCTATAACATAATCGAAATTCTATCAAAATCGGAGCTGGAATTATTGCGTGAACAACTCACTCTTCATTCCCACTAGCAGCCACACAGACAGACTTAAATTTAAAAAAAATGATGCATTCCTTCTCTGTAGGTTACCAATGGTACCCCAAACGAAATGTCGTGGTTACTGTTTTGTCGTATATATATACTAGCAGTTACCAGCGACTACGTTTACTTGGAACTGTGTTATACTATATAAGGTTTCTTTAATAATAAAATCATAACAGTAATAAATATTGCAATAAAATAATAAAAATATATATAAAATAATAACTTAGGTAATTTATATCCTCTAAAATAGTAAAAATGTTTACTGTTTAGATACTGGATTTATTTTTACGATATATTGATTCGATCAATTATTTCTGCTTTAAAATAAAAATTTACATGGATTAAAACTAATCGTAAGCGATATTACATAGGTTTGTTAAGAATTATTTCAATTAATTCTGTTTTGACTAACGCCATTTTACTGATGTCATTATTTCAGCCGCATGCAAATAGCTCCAACTGATCAAGTTTCGATCGCAATACACTGAAAATTAGCGGAGGTTGTGGATAGGCTGAAACGCGGCCTCGACCAGAATGACAACTGACACATCATAAGACACGACGTATTTATTTTTTAGTTTACTGGATATAGCATAAGATTTTAGGGTTCATAGTTAATTTTTAATTTCATTGGTTCCATATTGTTGTTCTCGTAACATGTAAGAAGTTCTTTTATGGCGATATAAACTACAACCGAAAAAGAACATTAAGAAAATCAGCCTTATGACCGTTATTTAATGACACTTGTATTTGTTTAAGCAAGTGAAAAAAAAATGGCAGAGAAATTCTACCCATCTTTTCGTAATTTACAACCCATCCTTTGGGAACAAAATTACTGTGAGAAACCTTAAATGTGATAACGTCCCAATGTCTGCGACTGAAGATGTCTTCTGAGAACTCACCGAATCTAAGTAAACACGACATAAAAATTTAATGTTCGTGCTGTGATCTCTGAAAAGCAGTGTATTGGATGTCTGTGAAAAGTAATGAGTAGCGGTGACGGTACCGGCTACACACTAGCAGGTTCTTTGGTGTTGATAGATGCGAATGTATGACGAGTTGATGACATTCCCGGACGAACTATTTGTTTTCAGATGGTTGTTGCTTTTGATTCACGTATTCTTTATATTTTAATCCACAAAACTGAAGAACTAAACAACCGAAACAAAAAAAATAAAACAGGATGACAAAGTATTGTATTGTCGTCTTTCGTCAGTGTTTCTTCGTCTCAAATACTGAGTGATGCGCCACCCATGTTTCTCAAATCTGGAAGGGATTATAATTTCTCGCTCCGTTCCTCAGTTCATATCTATATAAGTCGCTAGCATTGTGCGACATATGTTGCAATGCCTCTTTTTTTTCTTTCTTAAGTGGGTTCGCATATACGAAACAGACACATTTACGTCTACAAAATAAATGAACGACATTGAATTTTATGCATTAAATTAAAATTTAAAAAGTTTATTGTAGTACTTTGGGTTTTAGAATATTTATGGTCTTTTGTTTTCTGCAAAAGCAGAATCATAGTTAATATCCGGTTTTGATAGTACTTTGCGCACCTATATTTAATAATAAGTAGTGGTCTGGTAGCTTAGTGGTTAAGGCTCTTATGTTTAAATGTTTCTTAGTTCGGTCCGCGGTTCAAATTCCGGCGAAAGCAGGAATAACGATTGTATACGATCAATTCCTTAGCATGTCCCCCTTCGGTAGGATTTAACCAACCTTCTGGTTGTGCACAAAGTTAGGCGTGTTTTTTTTTTTTTTTTTTTTTTTTTTTTAAATATTGGCTACAGCGTTTCTCGGCTGTAAGTACTAACGTTTTCATCCTTTTTTATGGGATTGTAGTAAAAATCCTCCATCAATATCCACTTTGGCAGATTTCCCTACGAATTAAAAAAATGGAAAGTTGCTTGTGTAAATTAGTCTTAAGAGGGGTGAAGCAATTTCAGGTTAGAATTTCTTGGTTTTAACCACTGAGCTACCAGACCGCTTTGTTTAAAAGCTTACGTGTGCTTAGTACTATCGAAATAGGATTGAAACTATGGGTTTGTATGAATAATCTTATCTAAATTAAGGACGTGGGTGCAACGAAGAAGAGATTCGGTTTTTGTAAATCAAACGTAAATAGTATTTTTCTATTTGTTCTAATGTATGCTAATGCAAAGTTCCGTCAAAATCTGATAAAACTGTTTGTCTATAAAAAAAAAAAACATTGGCAAAAATTAGGGGGCGGGGGGGGAGGTAAAAGGGAAGAGGGGTTGAATTTTAAACCATATGTAGGTAGTATTTTTCTCTTTGCTTTATATTATACATATGAAAAACCCAATCGAAATCGGACAAACATTGTTGGTTTGTACAAAGAATATTTTAAAAATTTGAGTGGTGTGTAGGAGGAGAGGGGTTAGTTTTTTTTTTTTTTTTTTTTTTTTTTTGCCAGAAACCTTCACAGGCTTGCACACAATAATTTAGCAAAGTTTCATTGTAATCGGATGAATTGGCGGCAGGTGTGTGCAGCCGCCTTGCGGGCGTCCACTGATCACGTATGGATGTTTTTTCTGGAATTCCGGAACCCCCCTCCCCCCTCGTGACCACGTAAAAAATAGACGCCTCCTTGCGTGAAAGAAATCGATGGCTCACGGCTCGCTGCTGTGAGGGGCAAACGGCCATCTAGCTAAGCCCCAAACACGCACAACGTGGGTTATCATGCCTCAATTCAGCTGAATACATTACCTTAAAACATAGAACTGAATTTAAGACTGTACGGACTATCGCCTTTAATTGCGCTACACCCGGACTCTGCAGAGCCGGATTAAATACGGGGGGGGGGGGGGGGCCTGTAACAAATGCGAACACAAGGCCTTATGTTTGCCTTAGGTAAAGTTTAGGTTATAAAATAAAAAAGCAAATTTACAGAGCTGCCATTCATGATTTAATGTGGGCAAATTTAGAGATAACATTAGGGAAATCAATATTTCTGAGTAAATAATTTTCTATATCCATTAACGCCAGATCTTTAGTTCCATTGTGTTCCTTAGTACAATTTTAATGCGCTTTAATGTAAAAAAAAAAAAAATTTTCTCCGCTGCAGTTGGTGGTCATCAAACTCAATTAAACTACTATTACTAGTATTACACTATTTCTACATTTCTGAAATACGATTCTAATTAAATTTCCAAGCATCAGCCACCCTGTTATCACAGCTCAGCGAAATGTACAGTACATACCATCTCGTTGAAGAGACTCTTCCACATCTTCTGGCTAAGCACTGACGATAATTGGCGGCGGGAGGCTTTACGCCTCGTTGACGGCTAAGGTCATTAGAGGCGGGATGAGACTGGGGACAAGAAACGGGAAGGAATTCAGCCATGGCCTTTATGAAGTAAGCATCCAGGTATTCGCCTGGACTGATTTGGGGATTTTTTTTTAATCTGCTTAACGTCTCTTTACAGCGATGTCTTTAGAGACGGGAAAGGATGGGGGCAAGGAATCGGAAGGAGTTCGGCCATGGCCTTTTGAAGGAAGCATCCCGGCATTTGCCTGGAGTGATTTGGAAAACCATGGAAAACCCATATCTGGATGCCCGGACGCGGATTCGAACCGCCGTCCTTGGGGAAACCATGAAAAACCCAAATCTGGCAATATTTTTAATGTTTCTTCTGCTGGTAAAGATTTTCATTTCCTAATAATTCCTAATACAATAGTCACTTAATGATTTGCTTCCACGCTTTTAGCTAATGCAAGCAGCACATTCTCAGTTATGAGAGTAAACACCTGAATTTCAAAACGGTGTTTAAGTGTTCGGTTTTTAACAACTTCATTGAATGTAGTAGAACGGTTGAAATATTTGTTTCGATACGTTTTCTTTAAGTCAACTGCTGATATTCTTCACAAAAAGTTGTCTTGATCAGTGTAACGTTTCCGTCCTCGGCTTTAATACTTCTCGGGCTTCTTTCTTTGCCGAAGATTTGCTGCACTCAAATTTTTATAAACCATTTCTCAATGTAAAGTTAGTAGGGGACAAGAACAATTACAAAGAATAAATATAAGTGAATAGATGAAGTACCAGACAAAATAAAGTCATATTCTTGTCAGTCTGCAGTCTGCCTACAAGGGTCCACACTCGAAAGATGAAAACTTATTCAATCCAACAAGTTCATAACAAGCCGAACCCGGCAGCGTAGGGGATAGCGTGCTAGCCTCGCGTTGCAGGGGTCGCCGGTTCGAGTCCGGCCTCGGGCATGGGTGGTTTTAATTAAGTGTTGTGTTTGTCTTGTGTCGTCTATACCACGGAGAATCTATAATACATTGAAAGATACAATACATAGCTGCAAACTACAAAATTACATAGTGCTGGCTGTATGGCCGCGTAGCCAAATGCCATTTAAAAAAAAAAAAGTTCATAACAGTTTTCTCTAAACACTTCCTCAAATCTTAATAGTCACTCAAAAGCAGCTACACACGTCATCTTAATGGTATTAATTTACTTCACTAATTAACCATGGCGAAAGTGATTCCTATGGCAGAGATTCAGAGAAAGAGAGAGAGAATAAACATCAAGTGGACTTGGGTCATGCTGGCAGGATCGCACGGAGCTACGCTGAATAAAACTGAGGAGCTGAGCAAAGCTGAGAACGCTACTGTATCCGTGGGGCCTTAAATACTTCCCGGCTAACTGTACTTCTGAGATGAGCACTTATAACACTTCCGAAAAATTATATTTCTGAAGCATTTATAGGCCTTTTAAGCCAAAACAATTGCTTTTTACTGTGCGTGTTTATTCCGACTTTACGCATAACTTTATGAGCCGATTTTGACGTATTTGGCACAGCTTGTATCTGTTGTATTGCTCATCTCGTTCCATCAAACGGCAGTGGATCAGGAAACTACAATCTGTTCGGGACATTTAGCGTCATGCTGTGGTAAGCATGACGCTTGTACTTACGACACAGAACAACTTCGGTAATCCAGTTCAGTTCGAGCATCGGTACGGTGAACATCAGTTTTCCTGGTGCGCGAAACTTTCCTTGTGTGCCAAGCTAACTCTATCACAAACCGTGCGCTCAGCCAACGTTAACTTTCCGTTTGTTTATTGCAATAGTTATTCAAGCACAGCACCGATTAAGTAAATCGTTACCAAACCGGCGGCGGAGGCGCCGTATTCCACCATGTACGGTGGGAATTATGGTGAAGGTGGTACGCGGCCAGAAAACCCAACGAACCCAAGCCCCCAGCCAGACGACAACAACGAGCTACCAGCAGCGATAAGAAATGCAATACAAACAGTGACGGAGAATGTAACAGCCGACGAGCTCTCCATGTGTGTAGAGGAACTAAGACCAACGAAACGCCCCAGCTGGGATCAAGACGACCATCAGCCTGTTGGGAAGACGGAAAAAATTCTACGCGTCTCCAAAGTGCAGTCAACGGTGGCACCCGGAGCAGACGAGAACACAACCACAACACCACAACAGGGCACATCGCAGAACGGCGTAAGTAAAGTGACATCCCCATCCAACCCCGCTAGGCTTGGCAGCAATAACTACGAGTTGTATGACAACGGTCCGTTTGTTATCATAGTTGAAAGCCTTGATAAAAATGTTGGTAGATTGCACCCAATGTCTTTAGGGAAGTTACTCAGGTCGGAAAGTGGAAACTATTATAACAGTATTACTAACATTTTCCCCTCAGGAAAAAATCGTATTAAAATAGAACTATCTACAGCGGCGGCAGCCAATGATCTAGTGAAAAGCAACGTTTTCCCTAAACACAATCTGGAAGCATATATTCCGAGCCACCTAGTTACTAGACAAGGAATAATCAGGAACATAGAGACGTCACTAACAGAAGAGGAGATTTTAGCAGTCATTTGTAGTCCAGTTAAAGTCATTGCAATAAGAAGGTTTTACAAAAACACGGCCGAAAACGGTTTGACTACAAAGAAAGCCTTGCCGGTTTGTGCCATTACATTTAAGTCCCAGAGAAGGCCTGAGAATGTGAAAATCCATGGTGTCCGCTGCCCGGTAGAACCATATGTACAATCGGTTCTTCAGTGTTTTAACTGTTTTCGCTATGGTCACAACAGCAAACAATGCCGTAGCCAAACGCGCTGTAAGCTTTGCGGCGGCTCACACGATAGCAATAATTGCTCAAACCCCTCTCAACCCGTCTGTCTGCATTGCGCAGGCCCCCATTCGGCCATTGATAAAACATGCCCGGAATTTATGAAACAGAAAGCCATAAAAAGTAGGATGGCCTTTCAAGAAATTAGCTATCGGGAGGCACTGGCCTCATTTGACAATAGTCACTACGCTAGGGCCGCGGCAGCTCCGCCACCCGACACCAGAGACATTTCCCAATTTCCGACACTACCCAACAACCAGGGGACACCCCTGCAGCCTCAGAGCATAGAAGCGCAACCTAATCCCCCTAAGCTATACCAAAGCACAAATACAGAACCACGTAGACGAGACTCCAGGACTACATCCGGAAGCTACTACAGAAGTGTCCGTCCTCAACAGACAGCTATACCGAAGCATAGCGACAGCTGGAAGGGTTACCAACAATACCTAATACCGAACCAAAGAACAGTAGAACCATTATCAAGTAACAGATCTAATTCTGTAATCGAGGGAGGAGGCCCCCCAACCCTGCTGGGCAAGGACTATCTAATTGACACAATAATTAACTTCATCATCACCTTAGGTACAGAAAATTCAACCTGGCGAGAGCTCAATACCAAGAGAGGCAATAAGAGAAAACATTACCAAATTGATCAGCGACTCGATAGATATCCCCCCTTATGGCCAAGTTCAATAAAGTACTGCAGTGGAATATTCGGTCTATCCACTCAAACAGGGAAAATCTGTTCCACCTCTTATATGAACACAACATCTCGATTGCGGGTCTAATAGAGACATGGTTAAAACCAACATCCAACTTTTTGAAACCAGGATATAACATCATACGGGCAGACCGGGAGGACGGGTACGGCGGAGTAGCCTTAATGGTAAAAGAAACCTTACAGTACAAAGAAATAAAACTAAACGTACATGAACCTGTCATTCAAGCCTGCGCAGCTAACATCAATTTCGACTTCGGGAAAATGACCGTATTAGTATGCTATAAGCCTCCACATGCTCGTCTTACAAAACGAGAAATCCGATCGATCCTGCTCCAACTACCACCCCCCATATTAATAATGGCGGATTTAAACGCCCATCACCAGAGCTGGGGCTGCGAATACAATTGTCGCCAGGGAAATGTACTTACCGAACTCATAGACGAACTGAACCTGGTCATATTAAATGACGGTTCTGAGACAAGATTACAACGACCTTCAGGAAGAAAATCAGTTGTAGATATAACACTTATTTCCCCAGAGTGTGCATTTTACTTCGATTGGAAAACAGCATCAGATCCGTCGGGCTCTGATCACTACCCTATCTTGATGTCAACACCAGCGCAGATAGAAGACAACCAGGTGCTAACACCTACTTACAGATGGAACATTAAAAAAGCCAACTGGCACCAATATAAACAGATAGCTACAGAGAAATTCAAAAACCTTCAACTGACAGGGGACAACAAAAAGGACTATTCGAAATTTGTGACAATAGTGGAAGAAACGGCTGCAGCAACCATTCCGGAATCCAAGACAAGACGCCCACAAAGGAGAACCTATTGCAGGTGGTGGGACGAGGAATGTAACCAAGCCATAAGAGATAGGAGACTAGCACTGACGCGTTACAAGAAACAACCCACCGAATCCAACTTCATTCTTCTCAATAAGACGCAAGCAATTACAAAAAGACTGCTAAAGAAGAAGAAGAGAGAAAACTGGGTAAATTTCTGCAACTCATTAAACTCAAAAACCCCTCCGACAGTGGTATGGAGACAGATTAGAGCAGTTCGGGACAGGTCAACCAGCCATCACACTCAAATCCCACAGACCGCCGCCATGAACCTCCTAAAGTCTCTGACCCCGGACTGGTGTAGTGTAGAACCCGCTCCCTCCCGGTATAGTAATACAAGCCACCCTCTCCTACAACCATTTACTCTCGATGAGCTAGAAAATACATTTACTAAAACAAAAAAACTCCTGCCCGGGCCCAGATCAAATTCACTACGCCATGCTGAGCAACTTACCCGAAAACGGCAAAGTGATCTATCTACAAATAATGAATAACATATGGACATCTAGAACCTACACACCGTCCCTCAAAACAATAAGGGTAGTACCAATACTAAAACCAAACAAGGACCCCGCAGAAAGCTCGTCATTTCGCCCAATTTCTTTACTATCGTGCTCCCTGAAAACCCTGGAGCGAATGATAAAAGAAAGATTGGAATGGTACATCGAACATAACCGCCTATTGCCAGACCTACAGATAGGTTTTCGAAGAGGTAAGGGGACTAACGAAATCCTGGCTCATCTAGTCACCGATATCCAGCTGTGTTATGGAAACAATCACTACTTAACCGCACTATTCACCGATCTTACAAAAGCATACGACAATGTAGTTCTTCCTATCCTGGCTGACAAACTAAGGGGAATGAAGATCCCAGACAGATTCATAGACAACCTAATTGCCCTACTCGAGAATAGAATAGTGATCATACGTGAGGGGAACAAGACGTATGGACCAAGATTGACATCCAAAGGTCTACCTCAGGGCTCGATCCTCTCCCCACTACTGTTTAATATTTATTCCAGCGACCTGCACAAGAACATAATGGCGAACGTAAAGATTCTTCAGTATGTGGATGATGTATGCATCTATACAAGCTTCTTATCACTGCAGGCCTGTAAAAGAGCTTTAAGTGCAACCACTAATAGGCTGGCGACTTGGATGATGCACAACGGCCTTGATCTCTCCCCTGAAAAGTCGTCCGTCATGGTCTTTACACGACACAGACTGCCCCAGATGACAAATATTTCTCTGGGACCCTTTAACTTCCCAGTGAAAAAAATTGTTACATACCTCGGCCTAAGGTTGGACCCTAACCTGGCTTGGTCAGCTCACATTCGGCACATACTCAAGAAGAGCGAAGCGGCAATCAACATCATACGAGCAGTGACAGGTAAAGCTTGGGGTGCAGACAGGAAGATCACACTAATGCTATACCGAGCCCTAGTGCGCCCTCATCTCGACTATGGCAACATGTTTTTTGGCTCTGCTTCTAAATCGTTACTAACCGACATCGACAGATGCCAGTATCGTGCACTTAGACTATGCACCGGAGCCATGACATCTACCCCGACAAACGCACTGCTGGTGGAATGCTTAGAACCACCCCTACACATCCGTAGGGCATTTCTGGGGCGGAAGTTCATCCTAAGACTACTCGAAGTAAAGGATGATCAACTTATTGCAAAAATATCTGCTCTCACAATGCAATACACGGAACGGAGGTACTGGAAACAGAAGCCGGCCCCTACTCTAACAACCGCCTTCCGAGAAGTTAAAAAATATAGCAACATAATCTATAGATCACGCCTCCTTCCGGTACATCTGCACAGACTTTCGAGAGGTAAGACAAGACTAGACATTATCCTAGACACAAAATTTATAGCGGAAGGCAACCACAATGAAAAAATCTTAATAGGACCGCATTATAAAGCTGGCAGATAACCCCATATGCTTATACACAGACGGCTCTAAATCTGGAAATCGGGTGGGTTGTGCCTTCGCAGACCCTGCTAATGAAAAGAGGGGCTTATATCAACTCCCGGAAGAGGCATCGATCTATACCGCCGAACTACAAGCCATTTTAAAAGCCCTAGAATACGGCTTACATTTGCGGACGAACAGACTAATCATCATATCAGATTCCAGATCTGCTTTACTGAGATTATCTAACCTGGCGGCGGACAACGGCAGAAGCTGGCTGATATATGATATTGTACAGCTAGTAGCAAGACTCAGAGATAAAGGATCGGAAGTGACATTCATATGGGCCAAAGGTGACGCAGGAATAAGAGGCAACGAAGTAGCTGACCGACTAGCTAAGGCAGCAGCACTCAATGATGAGAAAATTAAACAAATTCCGGCGTCGGACTTGACCCCTATATTCCGCAATAAAACCAGATTAGAATGGGACAGAGAGTGGCGGTCAAAAGATACACACAAAGTTGAATACTATAGAAAAATCCATCCAACTATCCCACGCTTACACTGGCATGACAACATCCAAATCTCAAGGAAGATCACAACCTTTGTCTCTAGGCTCAAATTCAACCACGGACGCTTCGCGAGCCACCTCTTTAGGATTAATGCGACCACCTCCCCCATTTGTGAATGTGATGGCATTAGTGTCGAGAACGTAGATCATATATTTTTTGCCTGTGGACGCTGCTGGGCAGAATCAACTGAATTAATAGAAGAACTGACTAAACACGCTGTGGAATTCCCTTCCAAGATACAGACCCTTCTCCACGAAAATAGGACGAAAATCTTCATGATTCTCTTCAATTTTGCAATAAGAAACAACATAGAAATATGACATTCTCATTTCTAAAACCCACATTACATTGAAAGATAACCAGTCTGTTGATTTCTGTACCCAAAGGCTGTGTATTCTAAACTGTGGCTTAAGGGTACATGTAACCACTGGAACAATTTACAAAACTTGTATGCTGAATTTTGTATGTACATGATGCATGTTATATATTGTATTTTAAGTTGTAAATATTTTATGTTAAAACGGTATCTTATGAATTTTATATTGTATTTTATCGCACTATTGTATTATTGTTTTTTTATAATGTATTTATATTGTATTATGTTGGGTTATATTGAGCATGTGTTCTATGATGCCCAGTAGATGAACGTATATCAAATGAAACCAGACATCAAAACTATTAAAAATCCACTTGTAGAAATAACCAAACTGTAACCAAGCTGGCTGTATGGTTTGTACCAAAGGCCAAATAAATAAAAAATAAAAAAACCTTCGGTAATTGGTTGTTTAACTACCACTTGCGCTTTTGTCGCATAGCATTTCGATACATTTTTTTTTTTTTTTTTTTTTTTTTTTTTTTTTTTTTTGCTTTGACTTTATGCCTCGTCGAGATCATTAGATATGTGAAGGGATTATGAAAACTGGATGGAATTTGTCCATAATCTTTTGAAGGAACCATCCCGACATTTACCTGGAGTGATCTGGAGAAACCACAGAAAACCCATATATGGATGGCCGTTGGGGATTCGAACCAGCATCATCCCGAATGCGAGGCCACCAAGCTCGTTATTTTGATTTCTATTGTGATCTGGATTTTATAAGATCTTTTTAGGATTTCTGTTAAAACAATTTCGATTTAGAATTTTTACTGGATTCTATTAAATATCAAATCTTATGAAGCTCACTGAATAAGTTAAGTGTCGCTGTGAAAATTATAATAACCTTCTCTCTGTCCTACGAATACTTATTAATCAAATATTTAAATGTAATAAGGACTGATTAAAAGTTGTTTTCCATAATAGTTGCATCAGTAGTAGTAAAGACAGCAGTCGACTAGCCCTAAAGCCACACGCGTAGTTAAGACAGCAAACAGAAATCACATTCAGGAAGAAGCAACTCCCATAACAGTCCAAATGCTTATAAGTACGGTTCGGATCTTTGTGACCAAAAAAAATACCGAAATACGCAGGCAAATATAACCTTGAAAATGGTTAATTATGACCTAAAAGAGACAAAATATGACCAAACATTGAAATTTTCTGTACACAAAAACATGCTCAATTACACATCATTTATTTTATCTAGAAGTGTCGCATTCATGTAGACAACATAATTTGCTTCCGTGCACTCGATGCACAATTGGCAAATTAAATTTTAAATCGTTTTGTTTTAGTCACTTTCATTTCAGATAATTTACGGAATAGAACTCTTTCAACTGTACTAAAATAATCATCTCTAAATTCCCTTACGTAACTTTCAGAAAATTTTATTTCCGGCATGGTGGTAGGTCTGCTCACTGATCCATTGCAGATTTAACGATGACTGAGGATGTGTCATTGAGATATTGATTGACGCGGATCGACACATGCATGCTTCTGCTGCATTTTCGACATTAAAAGTCGGGCGGAACATTACGTTTAGAGTGTGACATTAATGTATAACTTCAATTCTTGACTGGTGAATTCTGACCACAGCAAAAATAGTGTGAATATGCATTTATATGATATATGAAATACATTTAAATGCAATCAGAAACGTTGAATCAGTGTTTTAATTCAGCGTTTCAGCTAAAAAATAAGGCAGGAAAACAATTATTGTGATGTTATAAATTTGTGTGAAGAAGGAGCAAGTAGTCTGCATACATATTATGGGATGTAATGAATTTGGGAAAGTTAGAGGTTTCTTGATAAAAAAAAAAAAGATCCAGATGATACAAAGAAACTGATAAAAATAAGTTAAAAGAGAGTTTGGAATGTTCTAAAATGCGGACGTGGAAGGCGAAAGTATTTTCTTATGGCTTTACGCGTCGTCCACGTCGACGTCATTAGAGGCAGGAGAGGATTTGGAACAAGAAATGAGAATAAATTAGACCATGGTATTTTCAGAGAACCATCCCGGCATTAATCTAGTGTGAGGTCAGGTAACCTCTCAGTACCGAAATCTGTATGAGAGAACGTGGATTTCACTCTGCGACCTTGAGAAGGCGAGGCCAGAGCTTAACCGCTCAGCCTGAGGTGGGTCGGAGAGGAAAAATACCTCACGATGGCGATAAAGAAGGGGAATTGTTCTTGCCCAGGTAAGATATTTTTTTTATTATTATTTATTTATATGGCTTTTGGTCTAACGACCATACAGCCAGATTACAATTGTTGTATTACAATATTATTTTGGCATAATGGTTCTATACAATGTTTATATTACAAAATTATTTAGACATATTAGTTCTATACAATATTATTTTGACATAATAGTTCTATATAATTTTTATTAGTAACAATGGTACAGATGTTGATATGACTCTTGATGATTATGTTACGTTATTAATCGGCATACTGGTTCTATACAATTTTGTAATAATTCTGATAGTGCAGGTGGTATAATAATTCTATTTAGGATATATTGTCTCTGTCCAAGTTTTTCTAATACCAATAGTGCAGATGGTGTGGAGTCAGTTGTTAGTTATGTTAACGTGTTATTTGGAATAATATACATTTTAATACCAGTGTAACAGGTAGTATAATAACAGCTACTGCTTTAAGAATTTTGATTTAAGATAATAAACCTCATCTATGTGGTGAAATCCGTATTGTATGTTTGGTGGTTGTGGATTTTACCATAAAACTTTGTATCTCTAAAGTAGTTATGCTTTTAGGGCGTTTTAGATATACTGGGTCTTTTGAATTGCCTGGGTTATATAGTGATATCTGCGTCCCTTAAGAAGTGAACTATCGCTTGATGCACGTCCTGTCGTTCCGTTCTCATAAGGGAGATGATTGATGTAGGCAGTGGGATTTTTAGTTTAGTCAGTCTATTATATAGTTTATTTTGTGGAATTCGGTAAAGGGTGCATGCCAATATTATATGATTTAAGTCAGCTATTTCTTCGTTATCAACCGGGCAGAATGGGGAGTTTGCTGCGCCAATTCTATGGAGCTGTTTGGGATAACATCCGTGTCCCAATCTTATGCGAATGATAGATGTTTTGTATTTTCTTGCGAGTTTTGATTCTTCGAACCATGCTTTGTGTGGAATGTGGGATTGGATCGATGCGTAGTGTTTCCCTTTGTATACCTGTGATGAAGTCCATGCGTTTGCCCATTTTGCAAGGGCCTCTCTTTTTATAGTTTTTATGAAATCAGTGTGAGGGAGTTGTGTGTATTGTTGCTGTCCTTCCAGAGTGCTTTCTTTTGCCAGTTTGTCGACCGTCTCGTTATATTGGATGGACGCATGGCCCTTGATCCATAATAAATGGATTTCTTTTCCTTCTGTGGAGGCTATGTACATCATTTGTAATATATCATATAAAATCTTATTAGTTTCATTTTGTCTTTTAATATTCTCCAACCTTTGTACTACACTTTTCGAATCCGTCAATATGAGTATTTTATTATATCGGTTGTATCCGTATTGGATGGCCTGTCTAATGGCCATAGCCTCTGCCGTGTAAACCGAGGTCTCTGTTGGCAAGCGTATTTTCTGGTGTTCTTGCGTGAGTGGACAGTAGTAGGCGAATCCGACTCCATTTTCTGTTCTTGATCCATCGGTATATATTTGTGTAAAGTCCGGCCAAGTTGAAGATAGAAATCTCTCTGTCATGTTATTTGTCCTGTTGCTTCTAATAATCCATTCTGGGAGATAGAAGACATTTGGTTTAAATCTGATGACATCGCTAATGTTTTATTTGGTTGAAGCTAGTGGCCAATAACGGTGTGGAGCGGCGAGGGATGTTACCCCTCCTTTCCATTATTGTTGTAAGTCCCTTTGCCTTCTGGGACACCGGATGGTTGGTGATTGAGGCGCGTCTCATTAGGTAGATATTTGATAAGAGTTGTCGCCTCGTTTCTAGAGGCATTTCTCTGGCTTCAACTAATAGCGCATTTGATGCTGTAGATTTCATTGCTCCAATACATATTCTAATAGCTCGATGTTGTGCTATGTCCAATTTTCGGAGATTATACTTAGGGGCGTTCCCGTAACAGATGCTTCCATAATCGAATATGGGACGGATTAGTGCTCTGTATATATTGAGCATTATAGCCGGATCTGCACCCCACCAGGTGCGTGTTACGGATCTTAATATGTTCAAGAGGTGTTCCGTTTAGGTTATAATACGGTTGATGTGTCCCGTCCATGTTAGTTTACTATCCATTATTAAGCCTAAGTGTCTGGCAGATGTGCACACCGGGAAGGAGTAAGGTCCCAGATGAAGCTCAGTCTCTCGATATATAGTTTGTTTCCTAGAAACTACCATTGCTGAAGATTTCGCTGTTGAAATGGTTAGTCCTAGATGTTGTGCTCAATCATATAATCTCCCCGCAGCTTCTTTTAACCTCCAGAGGATTATTCCTAGGGATGTGGACATCGTGTATATACATACGTCATCTGCAAATTTTAATACTTTTATTGTGGGACTGAATATTTGTTCTATTTCCCCTATGTAAATAGTGAATAGTAAGGGGCTAAGGATTGCTCCTTGTGGGATTCCTGTTGAAACTATGAATGGTCCATGTAGAGAATTGTTTTGTTGCCGTATATATATAGTTCTACTATAGAGAAGATTAAATATTCCACAGACAATTACCTCAGGAAGGTGTAGTGCCTTGAGCTTTTCTATTAGTATCGGAATTTGAACATTGTCATAGGCTCCTGTAATGTCTAGAAAAACAGCTGTAAGAAAACCTTTGTTGATAAAAGTTCGTTCTATGTCTAAAGTGAGCGTACTGAGACAGTCATATGTACTTCTTCCTTTCCTAAATCCATATTGAGTATTAGGCAGTAAATTGTGATATTCAAGCCACCATTCTAACCTTCTTTTTACGATTCGTTCGAACGTTTTACCTATGCAGGAGGAAAGGGCTATTGGGCGATAGGAGTTGGCATTTGTACTGTCTTTACCTGGTTTTGGTACCGGTATAATTATCTGTGTTGTCCAATCTCTTGGAAATTCACTTTTTGACCATGCATTAGTAAAGATCTGTACGATAGCTACCTTGGCGCAGTGTGGGAGATGGTGGAGCATGAGGTAATGAATGTTGTCTATTCCTGGTGTTGTATTTGAGGTTGATTTCAGGGCCATTTCCAGTTCGTTGAGTTTGAATTCCTCTGATAGGATATTTTGTCGGTTATTTTCCGTGTGTTGGTTTGTTAATTTTAGAGGCTCTGTAGGCACATATGGCGGGGCTACCTTTTTTTTCGAATTCTTCCATACAGTTCATTGGCGCTTTTATTCCCACTGGTTTCTTCTTTAACCGATTTATCATGTTCCATATTAAAGTTGTTGGCGTGGTCCTATTTAAACTATTACAGAATTCTTTCCAACAGGCTTTTTTCTTTGATTTAAGGAATCTTTTTGTTTCCGCATCTTTTTTTTTGTAATTTATATAGTTTTCCCAAGTGGGTTCTCGTTTATAAACTGTCAGAGCTAGTTTCCTTTTGACTATCTTTCTAGAACATTCCTCGTTCCACCAAGGGGAGGGTAGTCGTTTGCGTTTGGTGTTTTTTGTAGGTGGGGATCGAGAATTTTCCGCCTCGTTTATAACATTTAGCAGTAGCTGGTACTGACTTTTGGTTGTGTTTGCTGAGTAGACCCGTCCTATATTTTCTTCAATGTGTTTCCTGTATTTTATCCAATTTGCTTTTCTTATGTTCCATTTGTTGATCGGTTGAAAGGTCTGTGGGAAATTCAGCTGTTTTGTTGATATTAGGATAGGGTGGTGGTCCGATCCCCAGGTCTGTCTTAGGTTTTCCCATTGATATTCGGTGGCGATGGATGCGGAGCAAATGGAGAGATCAATTGCCGATTTCCTTTGGCGGGGTTTTGAAATAAGATTTGGAGATCCGTCATTGAGTACAAATAGGTTGAATTCATCTATGAACTCTATCATCGGTTCCTCACATGCATCGTTCAGCCCGCATCCCCATAGAGTGTGGTGGGCGTTAAAGTCTCCACAGATTAAGTATGGATCCTCTATTTGATGGAGGAGTGTTCGCCATTCGTCTATTCTGATTGTTGTTTTGGGAGGACAGTATATTGAGACTAAGGTTAAATTCATATTTTGGCTGTACACTTTGGCTGCTATAGCCTGAAAAGATTTGATGTTTGTTTGATCGATGTATACAGCTGTGAATGGTATAGATGTTTTTATTAATATTGCCACTCCACCTTTTCCATCTTCCCTGTCTTTTCGTAATATATGGAATCCATTAAATGAGATATTAGTGTCCGGTTTCAGCCAAGTTTCTGCTATAGTAGCTATCGTTATGTTGTTTACGTCTAGTTCTCTTTGTAAAGATTCCCTATTCGCTCTTATTGATCTGGCATTCCACTGTAAGCACTTAATTTTGGCCGTCTTGTTGGAGGATATTGGTTACCATTCCTAGTATCTCTGTAGGGTTTAAGAGATCTTCTGATTGAGATTTTGCTTCTTTGATTAGAATCATGATTAAGTTGACTATTTTTTTAAAAAAATGCTATTTAGGGATTGTGGACTCTTAGTGGGATTGTTGCCATCGTTTGACTGTTTTAATTTAGCAGGTTGTGCGTGCAGGACTGTTTGTGTGTCCTCCCTGGGAATATTGGGTACTTGAGGGATTTCCATATAGTTGCCTATTGCTGCAGGATGGATCAAGCTTGTATTGATGGGAGACATTGGCCAATTGTATGTGTATAGTAGTTGTCTTGTATTGAAGGATGGGTTATCTGTAGTATATTTGGCATTCTTATAGGTTTTAGGTCCTTTTGTCCAGATGTATCTGTTTGGGGGATTGACTCTATATTGCTGAGGGGTGGTTTTTGTCTCGTACTGATTAATATCTGTGTTTTCTGACTGCGGATGCCAGGATCTGGGTGGTTCGGCCACGACTTTTGCGTAGCTGTTTGGCATCTGGAAGGTTGAGTTGTAGTGAAATGGCTGAACTCTACTAGATTTTTCAGATCGTCTCCTAAGATGTTCAGGGCAGTTTTTGTCCGTTGCTAGGTGATTTCCTCCACAGAATAAACAACATGCGTTTTCCTGGGAGGGGCATTGGTTTAGATCATGTGGTCCCGCGCATTTACTACATCTTTGCTGACCTCTACATTGTGCTCTGACATGGTTAAATCTTAAACACTGAAAGCATTGTATTAAGCGGGGAATATATGGTTCTACTTTACAACGCATGCCAAACAGATATACTGCTTCTGGGAGGACCTGGGATCTGAATGATAGTTGGCATACGGGAAGATTTCTTGCGTTTACCTCTCCATTTGGAGAATGTTTTTTTTATAAATCTTCTAACGCTAGTCACTTTGTATTGGGATTGTATGTTTTCCAAGATTTCTTCTATGCTTAATTTAGTGTCAATATTTCTAATAACTCCCTGCTTTGAAGTCAAGTACATGGGGATAGATGCTTTTAGACCTATTTCTTGGAGGGACCATAGGGATGCTAGTTGGTTAGCTGATTCGCCAGATCTACATTCTACTTTAACTTTGTTTCTGCCTGAGTGAGAAATGTTGATAATGTTTTGTTTGAGGTGGTGATGCTTATTAAAAAGGTATTTACCTAGGGCCAAAGGGTGCCAATTTCCAACATTTTTGTTAACACTTTCTATTATTACTATAAACGGGCCTCTGTCAGTTTCACTGAATCTATTATTGCAAAGGACCCGGCCTTATCCTGCGCACTAGTAACACTGCTGCCTGCGGGCGCTTGGTCGGTGAGTGGCGCTAGCTGCTCACCTGTAGTTGTGAATGTGTTGATTAACTTGGCGCTGGTGGCTGCTGGTGACGTGTTGCAGGGAGCTGTTGAGTAAGCTGTTGTAGCGCCATCTGACGATAGTCTTGCCATCTTTTCCGCTGATCGCGTCAATCTTCTTACCTCCTCTTATTCTGGTACTTGGCGTTTGGTCGTCTTGAAGCTGATGGATTGGGTGCCACACATCGGATCGTCTGATACAGGAACGCGCGGAGTCGGCATGGTGCCGGATGGGCTATCTTCTTCTGATGGTCGATTGGGAATCAAAGCCGTTGACATTGCGATACTGGTAGCAACGTGATTATAATTTGAGGTCATAATTGTAGGTTTGTCTCCTCTCCGAGGTAAGAGGTGAACAGCTACATCTGGGGAGGCGTGCCGTTCTTGTGTCGGGACATCTCCCGGTCCAGTTTCCATCTCCAACGGCTGTTGCTGTTGATGATGTTGCTGCGGATGATGCTGTTGATGTTGTTCTATTATCTGATATTGTTGCTGTAAGGTATGCTGTTGCAGTTGCTGCTGTTGTTGTTGTTGTTGATGATGATGTTCTGGTTGCTGTTGAGGATGTTGGGAGTATTGATATCTTAATTGCTCCTCTTCTGCTTCGTAAGGGATGATTATCTGCTCACTTGCTGAGGATACTGTCTGAGCGTGTGACCTTTCTACCGTGATGTAGTTCCCTGATGGTGAGACTGGGATTTGACTGCTAGTGTAGCACGTTTCTAGTGCCATCTTAATCGCCTGACCCGTATCCGACGGGTCGGCCATAATTTGCTTGTACCACTTGTTTCACTAATTAATTCTAATTGTTCACTAAAGACAATAAGCTGAAATATTACGAAAGGTAATCGCTTTCGCGGCCACGCGAACTACCGGACGCGTAGAGCGCGCACACGATACAACAGGAACTAAATCGACAATAACACGTTCACGAGCTCTATGAGGAAGTTGTCGCCTCGGTGTCTAGCTCCGAACTGAGGTAAGATAGTACGTGGATGGAAAGAAAGATGAACAGGAAGTATGCTGAGGCAGGTGGACACCTGTTGAACGACTGATGTAATCAGCAGCCGTACAGTTTAAGGCGGATATTCCGCTATAATAATAATCGAAAATCCGTCGAGTGCTCATCGCATCCACAGAAGTAAGTGAGTGCCAGTGAATTATTGACTCGATCAAATTAGGTTTCGATCATAGCGCGATTTGAAGTAAACAATTCACCCGTCCATAATTAAACGGTGGTATTTTAACGCGATAATAATTTGTGCGAATAAGTTGACGACCGACCATATCTCAATCGTAACGCAAATGTGCATTACACTGTAGCAGCGGTACCCGTCTTTCTTCGAAGACAGTTTCCGCATTCCTAGCCGACACTGTCCTGCTGGAAAATGTCATAAGGATTGCACTGCTCTCCACACGGTCCGGTCACGCAAAAGAGGACGTGCTGGGCCTACGTGCACGCCAGCACTCTGTAATCATAAGTACGGGCAGTAGCTCCGGTTCTAAACCCTCACTATCGTAGTGGTTGCTGTTCTGATTACCCTCAATACCTAGCAGGCGAGACACCTTGTCACAGCTAACTACGGACCCAACCCATCACGACAATAAAGTTTAGCCGACGACTTTACCATCTGTTCTGTCGGTTACGGCCATGCGGATAAAATGGCGGTCGTCCCGCGCTGTTTGGTCACATTGTTTGCTACATCTTCTGTCCACTGGTTTCATACACGCATCAATGTCATAGTAGCGTGCCATGTATGAGACGCAGTGTGGAGGCTCGACAAACCGGCTTTCCCGAGACCAATCACTCTGCCTTCTTCGGACCATCTCTCAAGCTGATGCAGTGCCCAATGACGTCGGCGAGGAAAACCGGGGCTTGCTTGCACGTTTCAACTTTGCTCGATAGCTGTGTACCGACTCTGCGTGGTTTAACACAGACCTGTCTGGTCACGCAATAGAGAACGCTGCTGCGCCTACGTGCGCGCCATCTCTCTACAAACCTAATCACTTGTTACTGTTCCACTGCTCTACACATTCCCCGATCTTGGAGTGATTTGAGTAAGGGGGCATCCATTAATGACAAGGTGTTTTTCCGGAATTCCAGATCCCCCCCCCCCCCGGTAAAACTTTATGAGATTTGGTCTGACACCCCCTCCCCCCTCTAAAATGACGTGAGATTTTGAGGGAGGCACCCCCCACCCTACCTATGGACCTCGTTATTTTTTTAGACCTTTTTTTTTCATGGCTCATGCTCCGAAGGGCAGTTATATCACCCCTAAGGTCGGTTTTTGGACCAAACTACCACCCCTAGATTCGGCTTTGCGTGATTTGTAGACTTTTTTTTAACTCTCCAATTCTACAAGGATTTCAAAACCTCATGTGAGATTTTCGTTGCCCCCCCCTTTCCACGTTGGTGATATTTTGTGAGATTTTGCCCCCCTTAATTTCACCTCACGCCAATAAAGGACTCCCCCTAATTCCTTTAGGGTGTCGCTGCTGGGGTGATGCTGCCCAGGCAGCGTGCTGCATTGTGAAGGAGTTCTGCTTTATTTCATATTGGCGGCCAAACTCACGGAATGAAATCGTCCTCAGCCTTCATCAGCAGTGACACCGGTAAACAGTGGCCGCTGGTGTATTGTTGTTTTTATATTGCTGACATCAGTCGACTGGTTTGAAGCAATCCTCCATCCCTTCCTATCCTGTGCTAACCTTTTCATGCTAAATATATTCTAATACCTGTCTTCCCATTCAGTTCTTTCCTTGAACTGTTCGCTCCAGTAACAAATCAACGAACCCATCCTGTCCCTTCTTTTCGTTACTGTCTTGACACTTCTTTCCTCTCCCATCATTTTCAAAAGTAGATCATTTCGTACTTTATCCGTTCACTTAAATTTCAGCATACTTCTATAGTACTATATTTTATATGTTTCAGTTACCCTAGTTTCTGCCATTCCTGAAGTCCATGCTTCCCTACCATAAAGTGTTCTGCTCTACACATATAGTTTTAAAAGCTTCTTTCCGAGTTCTAGATCTATATTTCAAAGTAAAAGATTTCTCTTTTTCATATAGATCCTTTTGCTAGTGCTATTCTGCTTTTAACATCTTTGCTACTTCAGCCATCACTTGAAATTTTACTTCTTAGATAGCAGAATTCACTTACTTCTTCTATCACATCCGGTCCTATTTCTATATCTACTATTACTGCTATCATTTCTCCTACATTTAACCTTTTGTCTTGGTTGGTTTATATTTCCTCCAAAATCCTCCTTCAGCAATTTATTCATGCCGTTTGGTAAGTTCTCGATATGCTCAGCCTGTTCTGGTAATACGACATTATCTTTAGAAAATCGTAGTGTATTGATTTTTTTCTCCTTTAACGATTTTGCCACCTTCCTTTCACTTACTTTATTGATTCCTCTACATACAAGTTGAATGTTAACGGGGATAGACTACAACCATGTCTCACACCATTTTTAACTCATCCATGTCACTCATGATTGTCTATTTCTAACATGGCCGCTTGAGTCTTGTATAGATTATACAGTATTCTTCGGTCGCGGTATTTTAGACCTGACTCGTTGAAATTTTGAACATCTTGTCCCTCCTAACAGTAACAAAACTTTTCTAAATCAACGAACACCATAAATGTATCTGTTTTGCAGATCCGTCCTTCAAGTGTGTTATTAACAAGCCAAGTAAGTCGTCT
>CM061918.1:2560913-2614007 GCA_031002005.1 Vandiemenella viatica | reverse complement strand
CGAGTTCAGTTCTCCGTTAGGAAATTCTTTGGGGCCACAGGAAAATCCGGCCTCGGACATTTACAGCGACCGAGCAGTTTTTGGCAATGTGACCGGAGGGACGGATATGGAGGTGCCGGGGAGCCTTGATCTCGTTGTTGGCGGACCCAGATTGCATTACCGGCTGCTCACACACCGCCTGCCGTATCGACCGCCGGCCACGCACCACAGCGCGGCGGGAACACCTCTCTCGTCTGGAAGGCGCGACACGTGCTCCCGCTCGACACGTCCCACTCGTAAACTCAGGGTTCCCGATCGTGCGAGTCCATTGTCAAGTTTCTCTGCGGCCTGAAACTGCTATAAAAGACATCTTTCCGTGTATTTCCACCAAGAACAGTCGCTAGTGGCAGTTGTTTTTACAGAGACAGATTCCGGAGGATCTAAAACTGTTTTAAACGGAATACGGAGAAACTGTAGAAGGGAGATCATAACAGCACGTTCTGGTCATTAAAGAAGTGTGAGACTGGATAATATGTTGCATTGTTAGACTGAATGAAAGGAAAATTGTGACCTGTATCTCCCCGTTCTGTTAATAATAAAGGTTTCAGCGTTAACCGCCAGTTAGGCTTCTGAAATCCGATGGGACCGAATGATTGACGGGATAAGCATTACAATTGGTTTTTTTATTTGTGAAGAGTATGGTACTATCTTGTCTTGGGAGAAAGAAATAACTGCGTACGCCTTACTGTCAAACAGTATGAGGTGCAGAAAGTAGACATAATACCATTGGGTTAGAGATCCTTATTGTACTGTATCGATGCACTTCAAATGTGAATCATACTATGTGTATAACAGCTAAAGTAAGACCCTTCGTAATACAATTTGGTGGCTTAAATATTGATTATATCGATGTTGAGCGGTGGTTTGAAAGTGGAAGTGGTACTAGCTTCCGAAAAGTCACCAGACGATTAAAATTTGACGCGGCTAGAAGCCCGGGAAGCTTTCTTTCAGTGTTGCCACCACAAAAGCGTTCACAGTTATCTATTGATGATAGTATTCAGTTAAAAAATTCAAGTAACCACACATAGCATTATATTACAACACGGATATCCCAGGAATTGGCAATTTTTGATTGATATTTTTGTGAAGGGATCTTCGGATTAAAGACTAGTAGTGATGAGTATTATGTAATGTTCTAAATATTTTCAGTTAGACAAAGATGCTTCTCGTCATTATATCGCAATTTAACATCTATTTATAAAATTCTCTAGTAGTGTGTATTTTACAGTCCCAGTACAATTATCGCGTATATAGGAATATAAAATCCTACCTGGCACGTCAGCAGGTGACGTTGAAACAGCGCAACTCTTTCCGCGGAGAGGTGCGACCACACCTCACCACCGGCCGTGCCAGTTACGGAATTCACTTGGTTTTCTGCAGTTAGCTACTGACTTCTGAGGGTTCTTTAATAAAGATTAAGAATATTCAAATTTCACAAACGGATTAACACGGAAGACATGGAACAAAGTTAACACGGTTTGTGACACTCCAGTGTACAGTGTAACACCAGATTCCGCGACTATCCGTTTTCAACAACAAAAAGGAACACTGAACCTGCAGAAAACCATTAGGAAGCTTGTAATACGATAGTGAGTATAAAAAAATAGAATTTATTCTGGTAAGAACTGAAACGACCTGCGTATTCTTTTGAACACGAGATTATTTAAATCTCCTTAACTTACATTACGGTGTTCGGATATATTTTTGTATTGACAACTGATTTATACTTGAAAATATATATATATATATATTGCTTACGGCTTTTCGGCTCGTCGACGTCGAGGTCATTATAGGCGGGAAAGGACTTAGGAAAATGAAAGAGAAGTAATTCGGCCATGGCCTTTTGAAGGAAGCTTCGCGGAATTTGCCTGGAGTATTTGGGGAAACCACCTCCAGATGGGGATTCAGACATCGTCCACAATGCGAGGACAGAGCGTTCCCGCTCACCCCCCACACTCGGTAATAATATTCATGATACATTGTTCATTTACTCTACGCTGCTGCAAGATCAACAATGGAAATTAGTGCAGAAAACTGACAAGATAAAGCAGTTGGGTTTCGAGTCATTGTCTGACAGACGGCGGATGAAGACAGTGCGCAGAGATCATACGACATAAGTTAGAAATGAGGACTTAATGAACATTGGTAAAAGAATTAGGAATAGCACATTGAAGGGAAGAGAACCCCCAACAGGCACTGGGTTCCAGGCATAGGGGAGTGGGAAAACAGTGTTTTGTAGATAAGGTACTGTGAGACCCGCCAGTGTGGATATACAATTGCACCTGTTAAACTACACGCTTATCATACAGAACACACAGAGTTGGACGTTTCGCAGAGAGGTGGCAGCACAAGACATTCCTCCAGTAGACTGGGTAAGCCAGACGTTACGGTCTCGGTTAGACTTCGGGTAGACCCACCCATGGTGGCGAATGTTCACACGGTTCATGGTAGCAGAATCTGACGAAAAATATGGGGAAGTGAGAGACTGGAATAAATTACAGAGGTAAATGGCAACACTTACCTCAGACAATGAAAGTACTTAAGACTAATGTTCGTGAAATGCGTAAGTACATGAATAGGGAAATTGCCCATGTGTCAATGGCCTCTTCGAAAATAAATTAAGTTATCTGAGGACCGAACTTTGCTCGGCACCACTAGATTTCTGTTCAACATGTAAGATATCTTGAAGGTTTCCTAGGCATTCGAACGGCTCAATTCCTTGCTCTGACCAAAGAGAAGCTTAAGAAACATCGGTAGCCTTACTGGTACCTGAAACGACTACGAGATGAGTTAACAGCCGTTCGCAAGACACGAAATACATGAATTGCTTCCTTTTTTGGTAAAATCGTGTTACCTACATATGAAATTTCATCCAAATCGCTAGAGCCGTTTCCGAGATCGTCGTGTTTACCATCTCATACACTGCATTTAAAGAAAAATCTTATTATTATGTTAAATAGAAATCTTAATACTAAACAGGGATTAATTAATGGTGCAAGATTAGTGTTAATTCATTTAGACGAGTACATCATGAGTGCTAAATTCATTCACTCCGATAAAACTATGCTCATACCTCGCATTACCTCACACCTTCTGATCCAACCGTGCCTTTCCAAACGATAAGAAAACAATTCCCGATAAAAGTAAACTTCGTGATGGCCGTTAATAAAGCTTCAAAGTGAAGGATTGTATTCACCAGAACCTGTTTTTTCGTATGGACGCATGTACGTGCTTTACCACGCGTTCTTAAACATTTTTTGTTTTGTTTGTTTGTTAAAAACACATACGGTCAAAAAGTAAACGATAGCATTATAACTGCTAACATTATTTTTAAAGAAGTAATGCAAAGTAAAAAAAAAAAAAAATTAACACTTCTACCAAGGCCAATATCTATTTGTTTTACAATCAAACATGTAGTATCTAATGATACCGACATTTTACAATAAGACTGATATTTATTAATACTCTTCAAAATAAAATACCTTTCATTAATAAATATACTTGAATTTACTTATTTCCTTATTATTATGTTACTATTCGGTGACTGACCGCAATGCTGTGCGAAATATTAGCTTGGGTCAGCTGGTATACAAAGGCATAAGAGTTTTTTTTCTTGTAACCAAAGAGAAACTAACTATCAGTAAGTTTCCTGGTACCTGAAGTATCTACGATATGGCATTCGAGTCGTTTCAGAGATACCAAATACAAAAATTGTTTGTATTTTTAAAATCATGGAAGTCTCCTATTTAGATAAACTTAAAAAGCAAAACGTTACCTAAATACGAAATTTCATACAAATTGTTAGAGCCGTTTCAGAGATACCATATATATATATTAGAATTTCTCGTTTAAAGATATAAGATTAAATAATTAACGTATATATCTACACTCTTCTTGTAATGGAACTCATAGACGTTAACTTAATCAGAAAAAACAAGTTTGTTATTACAAAAGAAGATAAACTCAACCGAACCACTTGCTTTCATCTAACCAGTGAGGATGGTTAGTATGCCCTCCTGTTTTTCAGGTCCAGTGGTTTCCGATATCTTGCTTACTGAGTACAGGATGTATACACAATAATAACATCTAGTGTTTTTTGATGATTTCTGATCTAGGCCGCCATATGGAACGAATATTCTTGAGATCTTAATTTTTCCTGTTATTAAGAAGGAGAATTACTACCCGCATATAGCCAAAATCAGGGTCGTTATGTATATAGCTGAATGCTGTGGTATGAAGATTAAATTTATGGTACGTTCTCAGAATTGCTCGATCCTACGAAGTGGTATTTTCCGATTATATGTAATAAGAATAAATAATAGAACCCGCGACCATACCGGATGTAGGAGCTGTAATGGGAGCAGGTTGGAGTCGTGAACACCGCGTAGTGCTCGTCCCGATTGCGGGTTTTAAACGGTTTCGCGCAAACACCCAGGCGAATGCTGGTACGGTCGCCAGTGAACTACACATTCACTCATCACACAGAACACAGGTTACAGATTTTGCAGACAGCTGATGACATAAACATTCCGCCCTCAGGATAAACGCTCCAGGTTCTGCCTACAGAGACGCCTCCACCCTACCTCCCTCTTACCCTCACCCTACCAGCTACCTATAGTACAAGATCCGGCTCCAGGATATCTACGTCCACCAGTTACTTGATTGGAATAAAATCTTTACGTATAATTATTTGTAGCAGAATACGATTCTGCCGGGTTGCCTCTCAAAATATGGCCACAAGTATTTTTAATTAAATTTTAAAAACAGATTTTTTCAAAAACTTCCGATCACTTTAAAAAAAAAAACATTTATTTCAATAAGAGACGTGTAAAGAATATAAAAAGTTTGGGTTGCCTATATAGAAGTAGTCGCAAGTAGGGATTGCCAGCTGTTTTTTTTTTTTTTTTATCTGCTTAACGTCTCTCTAACAGCGAGGTCTTTAGAGACGGGAAAGGATGGGGGGCAAGTAATGGGATGGAATTCGGCGATGGCCTTTTTGAAGGAAGCATCCCGGCATTAGCCTGGAGTGATTTGGGAAACCATGGAAAACCCAAATCTGGATGCCAGGACGGGGATTCGAACCGCCGTCCTCCCGAATACGCCAGCTGTTTTAGTTAGCGCAATACACCATCTGACAGACGGTTTGATGCACTAAATCTCTCTCGCTTTTGCATGTCTTTAACAGCTGGAAATCCCTACTTTCGGCCACTTTTATATAGCTAGACTAAGCTTTTTATTTTCTTTATATGTCTCTCTTTGAAATGAATTGTAATTTATTTAAAAAAACAAGTGAATATTTTTTTTTTTTTTTTTTTTTTTTTTTTTTTTTTTTTTTTTTTAAAACTTACTTAAAAATACTTGCGGTCATATTTTGATAGGCAACCTGGCAGAATCGTATTCTGCTACTAATAATTATACACACAAATTGAATTTCAATCAAATAACACAGGGTTTTCAAAATTTTAGCTCCAGGTACCACCATCCAATTTCCTAGGCAATGGAGAACACCTATGCAGTAGGTCCACAATGGACAATAGAGAGAGAGAAAACTTTCTTCGGTATCTTAAAGTAAACATTTCGATAAATCTGGAAGCACGCGAGCTGCAAAGCCACGATAACTACTGATTTCGGTCAGTAAATAAATGAAGAGATACATTTGTGAAATAGTCACTCACTCAAGCAAGCAGTGTCTGAGTGAAGTTCTTGTGACGTGAGGATTCGTCATTGTGTGCCAGAAACATCGCGTGGTGTTAACGTAAATAGTGCAGGCGTCGACTGACGGTGTCGCGTTGTGGACGCCCTCGAGGGCAGAGCTCGGTAGCAGGCAGTTAATTGCGTCGCTCCGGGGCTTCCATTACACAGGCTTCTCAGCACTCAGCAGCTGAACTGCCGGCATCCAGGGTCAACACTCTGTACGTACAGTGTGCGCTCCAACGCGGAAATCAAACAGAAACAGCGGGGACCTTTAATCGGGATGAGAGAATTCTTTCAAACTGTTATAAGTGATACACGAACTCAGGCAAACTGCAGGACTCAACTTGTAACTGCGACTGCTAACCCTACTTTTGATGAAAAACAAATGTAGACTAGCACGACGGAAAGATACGAGGCGTACTTGGCAATCAAAGTGTGAATTGTCAATACTGCTCCCTTCTAGTAATCGAGAGAGGCAAGCTTCACTGTACGGTCACAGAACTTAGACCAGTAGTTTTGTATTTGTGGCACGCTTCTCGTTTGAATTGTACTGAATACTGTGACTTCCTGGAAATTTAACCTCAGTTCGATGCACAATTGTCTTTTATTTATGGGCTATCGGCATTTTGGGGTGCATATGCTATTTCCAAAACAACATTCGAGTTATTTCTCTCATGACGATTTGTAAGGCTCAGGCTAAAGAATATTGGCAGAAATACGATAGAATTACAAGGTTGTACTACCCAGGTGGAAATGACGCAATTTCAAACAATCGTCGGTAACAACGAACTATCTCAAGTTTCGTATATATATATATATATATATATTTTTTTAATTTATGAGGAAGGCCCCTGGACAATTAGTTAGTTCTGCCGAGTAACGGTATTATTTGCATGAAGTCTGGTTAACATTGCGACTAATCATGAAGTGAATGCTATTTTACCACTTACCAATCTGTTTTGTTAGACAAAACTGTTACTACTTGTCCAGTAAAATTGAGGGCTGAAGTAAATGGTGATTTCTTTTTCCTCTTCCGTTTTAACTCTCTCCAAAACAAGTTTTTTAAAATACCAATTTACGCAAGAGTAACCATCTAAATTTATTTGCGTTACTACCACACAACGAAAGCACATTAATTTCAACGCACTTGTCTCTTTACTTATTTATTTCGTATGGCAGATGAAATACAAAAACAGTAACTACATTAACTTACAATAAATATAACTAATTCTACAGACTGATGTCTAACGATTGCAGCCATTCAATTGATTCTGTTGTTGCTTCGTGAATCTGATTCATTGTACCACTGAATCTCCTGAGAGGGCATTCTATGGCGATGTGCACCCTGGGCAACGTGGCAAAGCCGCGGCTGAATAGTTTACATCTCAATGGTTGCTGGACCTAGAGCTTTAGCTTGAGGATATCCCAGCAATTAGAAGATGCAGAACAATGTCTCTTTACTGTCCCTTCCAAACGGATTCACTCTTTCGTTTATTTGTCTCCATTTATCAGTTCATTGCGCAAACGTTTCCATTACTTCACAGCTTCAGTTACAATTCTTACAATGATTATTTCTACATTTCTTCACTACATCTCATTAATACTAAAGTTCTTTAACCCAATAGATACAAGACATTCTGCGACTGACAAGTGAGTCTCTCTGTTGCAGACTCGCAGTCTCTGACCTGAAAAAAAAAAAAATTGACATTCCGATCCAAAGATACTATCTCTATGGTTGAAGTCACCAAAGACTAACTTCTTCATTCCCTCCTCACAAATATTACATATGCTGTTTCCTCGTTTGTAAAAATTAATCACATAAAAAAATTAATATAAAATAACAGTAAATGTAAGGAGGTGTCTTTTAACATGATATCCAGAGTTTACGTGGATAAAATTAGATTATAGTACCTCGAGAATATGATGGCGACAGTTAAAAATTTAACGTTCATATTTTTCTGTATTCAGTGGGGAACTAGAGCCTAGAATTGTATTCTGGCTGGCGATTGCTACTGGTGACAACAGGATTTCATTCTATGAGGTCCATCCTGAAAGTCATGAACAACTCATTATAAATCATGAAAATTTCAGCAATGTAATTAAAGGACAGCAGGGTCGTAACCCACTGTCTGCACACGACCTGTTGTCAGATTGTGACGTTGTTTGATGCAATCACGTGAATACAGACAATATTTAAGAAATAGCGGACATAAATGTTTCGGTTCGACAGCGTGGTGTAATTAAATTTCTCGTTAAAGTGAAAAAATCAGATGCTGAAATCCACCTCAGTCTTCAACGTGCTATGGAGATGTCCGCATGTGCGTCAGCTGATTTCAAAGACGGGAACACGAGTATCCAAGACGAGCCTCCTAGAGGGTGTCATCGAACTGCCTGCACGGAATACAACAAGAAAGAGTTGGTGACGTATCGTTGTGAATGACATCGCTGCAAAACTTGCAGTAGGACATAGTGCATTGTAAGAAATAATTAAAGCTTAGGGCAACGGAAGGTTTAGAAAGATCATCATCCTACAGCATCCGTATACTTCTCAAGCCTCTATGGAGAAGATTAGGACATTTGGATGGGAAACCCTTCGAACTGTCCCGAGTTGGCGCCCTCCGACTACCATCTTTTCGGTTCTGTTAAGGAAGAGATGCGAGGCCAACGCTACGAGATTCTGGCAAGCAGTGCGTCAGTGTCTGCAGTCTGCTGGGACGGAGTTCTGTCGTAAGGGTATTTTCAAACTTGCAGAACGATGTAAAGAATTTGTGCAAAAAAAAGGATAAAGTACTTGGTATGGCTTCAAAATAAAAATTAAGACTGTTAAAAAAATGTTGCTCACGACTTTCAGTATGACGGTCGTGTGCGGATTGCAGCTCCGCAGTCCAGCTTAATTTTTAAATTTCTATTCTAAAAGGCAACACGAGTCGTCCTTCCGCGCGACCTGGTTCTCTGTCAGTCTTCGAAACCGTGTTATCATATCTCGCACCGCAAGGTCGACGCAAGCGGAGCTGCTTTCCAACATAAACTGCAATAGTCAACCAAACTGCTGGAATTTGAGTGGCCTAAAGGCATTGAGATCTTCCAGAACAAACCTAAACATTACATTCAGATAACATCGTCATATCATAACCATTTATGAAGTTTGTCGTTTATTCCATTATAAATTCTTCAATTCACGCAAATCTGGGGGTGGAAGAAGGTAATTTGCAGCAGGAAAATTGAACTGAAAGCACTTGAACATCACATTCGTGAGGACGTGGATTCAAGTCGCGATCCGGCAATCCTGATTTCGGATTTCCATGGTTTCTAAAAATCACTCCAGGCGAATACCACGATTCTTCCTTCAGGAAGTCATGGACGAATTCCTTCCCATCCTTATCCCCTCCAATGTCTAATGACCTCGATGTTGATAAGTCGTTAAAGCTTTAAGCCTCGTCGACGGCTAAGGTCATTAGAGGCGGGGAGGAATTCGGCAATGGCATTTTTGAAGGAAGCATCCAGACATTCGCCTGGAGCGATTTGGGGAAACCATGGAAATCCCAAATCTGGATGCCCGGACGGAGATTCGAACCAGCGTCCTCCGGAATGCGAGGCCAGAACTTTAACCATTCACCCACCACTCTCGGTAAGTAATCTCTGTTCTGTTGTTTTTATTTCATAATTGCACAAGCAAAGAAAAAAGGAATTAATATGGACATCAGTACGGTACCCCATTTTCCTGATATTATCTACCCAGTCATTGCAACTGAAGTTCTTTAGTGGAAGAAACATTTCACTGCATTCTAAATTACAGAAGCTGTTCGCACTTAACTCAATAAATTTATGCGGATATTACATCGTCTGTCTATCAAAGACTCCTAGCCTAATATCCGCATTAATTCTGTGACAACTACGTAAGGACTACAACAAGCGTTCCCAAATCTGCACATTTCCGATACTATTAATAAATCCCTTATGGCAAGAATCATATACAACACAACAATACTCCACATGAGGAAGCACAAAAGCCTTACTCGATATTTCCTTTACTGATGCGTCACGATTCTTCAAGATTAGATCTGGCAGTTGCCATCGAGAATTAGCTTCTCCAGTTATGTGCTGATCCCACCTAGGTACTTGACGGTTTCATCAGTCGTCAATAATTTAATGGCTTACTTCAAACTCGTGGGCAACTGGTGTCTTCATACTCGTTGTGAGCATTACCTCGCTCTCATTGTAATTTAATTTACGTTGCCATTTATTCTACCAAGTTAAAATAGCGTCAAGGTCACATTGAGTCTCTTTACTATCAACAGAACCCTTTGCTTCCTTTTACACAACTGAATGGCCAGCAAACAATCTCTCATAGCTAGAGACCACGTTTCCAAAAGTCAAAAGTGCTACTGTACAGACTTCACACTGTAAAGATCTTCAACAGTGATCGGAGCCTAATGACGGACACTATAGGCTATTAAAATACCTAACCTGAAGGCGTAGCTCGGACGCCTAGAACACTCGTGCCGCACCACACCACCGACTTACTGTCTTGAATTTTAGTATTTCGATATGAAATGTGATGTTCTGAGGAGAGAGGCAGAAAAACTTTCTTGGGGATACGAAGTAGCGGGAAGTAATAATGATGAGATTGATACATCTTTTTCGACACGTTTTACCCATTGTCCTTTGAATCGTTCAATACAACTCTTTAACTTATATCTAAATCCAATGACCCTGCTGTGTTGGTGTTTGAAATTGCACACCAGACATTTGAATTCTCATATCTGTTTGAGACAGAAATCTTTAAAACATATTTGTGATTCCGTTATTTATATTCTTCTAAATGAAATAAATTTGGTTTTACTTTTAGAGATTTTTCAATTATATGTTTTTTGAGGGATTTAGCAAACGTATTGATTTTTGTAAATTGTTTTCTGAGGATACTTTTTTTTATCTGCTTAACGTCTCTCAACAGCGAGGTCTTTAGAGACGGGAAAGGATGGGGGGCAAGGAATGGGAAGGAATTCAGCCATGGCATTTTGAAGGAAGCATGCCGTAATTTGCCTGGAGTGATTTGGGAAACCATGGAAAACCCAAATCTAGATGCCCGGACGGGGATTCGAACCAGCGTCCACCCGAATGCGAGGCCAGAACGCTAACCGTTACACCACCACGCTCGGTCTGAGGATACGACTGACCTGATCAAGATAGAGAGTAATGGGTTCAATGACTGGTATTTTGTATTCGAACACCTTTTATGCTACGTCCTTTCACTTCTTCTCCAGATTTTGCAGATATAAAACAAGTAACGCCTTGTCTAATCACACGGTTGGTTTTTATTGGCGTTGCAGCTCTGTCATTTGGGTAGTCTAAAATCGTGCTGCTGCGTCTGCACAAACTTTCAATGACTTGTAAAAGACTTCTAGGTTGATGGCTTCATTTCAGAGCAGAATATCGGCTGGTACTAAGCCGCCGAATTTGTTTACTCAGTAACGTTTAATAGCAATAGAAAATGGCAGCAACCATTTGCACGAGATGTTTGTGAGCAGTGACTCAGTCATTGTTTGTGCAGCTTGTGGAGTAGATCCCGGGTCTTTGTGAGTCTGTCTGGAGACATGATAACGTGCTGTGCCGCCTTAGTCCACTATTTGTCTGTGTCACCGCACTATCTTGATGTAGGTATGTTACACGCATTGTACGCTCACACATACAAGACGCTTCGCTTAAAGTAAGAAACTACACTTACGTTTCTAGTTTTAGCGCAGTGTATTTCTTGCGTGGGAATGGATACAAGTGCAAGGTGATAGCCGACGCTTTGAGCAGTAAAAGGTTGAACAAAATCAATAACTAAGAAAAATAATAAAAGAAGAAAACCTTTCTGCTTTATATAAATGGATTCACTGAGAGCATACTTAAAAGTACTGGCCAAAGTCAATATTCAGTCTACTTTCAGCAGTATGAATAAGGTGAGAATCAAAGAGCTACAAGTGGATCGTGCAAGATTCCTTATGAATATGAGCAAGTGATATTGGCAAAAAATCCAGATTGAACACAGTTAGATTGAAAGAAGGTTATAGTCAAGCGAGACTTGAACAAACCACCAAATCGGCACTGTCGGAACAGAATTTATTGGGAGAACAACCATATTACAAAAAAAAAAAAAAAAAAAAGGATTTCTTGTCACAAAAAATTAGGGAATCCATGGAAACTATAAACATTAAAAAATTTAACAACGACGAGGGCTGTGGATTGAGCCAAATGGTGAAAGTGTATACTCCCAAGACGAACACTTTGTTACAACAACCAGATCCCTCAATGGAGCTTGAACGTCTCTGGAACAGCGGACACTTTGCCCAAAAATATAAACAGTCCGTTCATTGTACCGGGAAACAAAGCGGATACTTTAACTGGAAGCAGTCCTGAGTAGGCAGCAGACTGGGACCGAAACGTTGGAATCGCCAGTAAGAAATACGCAGCACTAAACCCAAAAAATAAGTGTAAATTTATAAAACATCGCTGCTAAAAGAGTGAATAATTGTTTTATTTATTAATTGAAATTCAGTGCAACATTTGAAGCTAAATAACAAACTTTGTACGAAAATATTGACTCATGATGTGACGAGTCGACCTAGTGAGATATCCGACTACTTGGGTTTAATGTTATATACTGTTAAGTTAACAAGGATGTAACATTTTTTTTTTTTTTTTTTTTATATTTTTTTTTTTTGTAGTTGATAATCATAAATTCTAATCACAGCGAATTTTTATCGAATTTTTCTAACGAATAAAATCACTGTCTGATTTTTATAACAATAAGTTGCGTGCGCTGTAGTTTTAAGATATCAGTTGACTGCGAATGAGGAAGTGTAGTGTCCATTGTATAGCTCAGAAGCCATCGGACCAGTCAGCGCCTGTTGGACAAGGTCACATCTGTTTCTGGGTGTGTTTACCGGGGGATCCACCTGTGTCAACAAAGGAACGTGCAAGTCTCGTATGTGACTCGTGGGATTAAAGCGGTTTCGAATTCATCTAAGACTACTCGAAGTAAAGGATGATCAACTTATTGCAAAAATATCTGCTCTCACAATGCAATACACGGAACGGAGGTACTGGAAACAGAAGCCGGCCCCTACTCTAACAACCGCCTTCCGAGAAGTTAAAAAATATAGCAACATAATCTATAGATCACGCCTCCTTCCGGTACATCTGTACAGACTTTCGAGAGGTAAGACAAGACTAGACATTATCCTAGACACAAAATTTATAGCGGAAGGCCACCACAATGAAAAAATCTTATAGACCGCATTATAAAGCTGGCAGATAACCCCATATGCTTATACACAGACGGCTCTAAATCTGAAATCTGGTGGGTTGTGCCTTCGCAGACCCTGCTAATGAAAAGAGGGGCTTTTATCAACTCCCGGAGAGGCATCGATCTATACCACCGAACTACAAGCCATTTTAAAAGCCCTAGAATACGGCTTACATTTGCGGACGAACAGACTATCATCATGTCAGATTCCAGATCTGCTTTACTGAGATTATCTAACCTGGCGGCGGACAACGGCAGAAGCTGGCTGATATATGATATTGTACAGCTAGTAGCAAGACTCAGAGATAAAGGATCGGAAGTGACATTCATATGGGCCAAAGGTGACGCAGGAATAAGAGGCAACGAAGTAGCTGACCGACTAGCTAAGGCAGCAGCACTCAATGATGAGAAAATTAAACAAATTCCGGCGTCGGACTTGACCCCTATATTCCGCAATAAAACCAGATTAAAATGGGACAGAGAGTGGCGGTCAAAAGATACACACAAAGTTGAATACTATAGAAAAATCCATCCAACTATCCCACGCTTACACTGGCATGACAACATCCAAATCTCAAGGAAGATCACAACCTTTGTCTCTAGGCTCAAATTCAACCACGGACGCTTCGCGAGCCACCTCTTTAGGATTAATGCGACCACCTCCCCATTTGTGAATGTAATGGCATTAGTGTCGAGAACGTAGATCATATATTTTTTGCCTGTGGACGCTGCTGGGCAGAATCAACTGAATTAATAGAAGAACTGACTAAACACGGTGTGGAATTCCCTTCCAAGATACAGACCCTTCTCCACGAAAATAGGACGAAAATCTTCATGATTCTCTTCAATTTTGCAATAAAAAACAACATAGAAATATGACATTCTCATTTCTAAAACCCACATTACATTGAAAGATAACCAGTCTGTTGATTTCTGTACCCAAAGGCTGTGTATTCTAAACTGTGGCTTAAGGGTACATGTAACCACTGGAACAATTTACAAAACTTGTATGCTGAATTTTGTATGTACATGATGCATGTTATATATTGTATTTTAAGTTGTAAATATTTTATGTTAAAACGGTATCTTATGAATTTTATATTGTATTTTATCGCACTATTGTATTATTGTTTTTTTATAATGTATTTATATTGTATTATGTTGGGTTATATTGAGCATGTGTTCTATGATGCCCAGTAGATGAACGTATATCAAATGAAACCAGACATCAAAACTATTAAAAATCCACTTGTAGAAATAACCAAACTGTAACCAAGCTGGCTGTATGGTTTGTACCAAAGGCCAAATAAATAAAAAATAAAAATAAAAAAAACCTTCGGTAATTGGTTGTTTAACTACCACTTGCGCTTTTGTCGCATAGCATTTCGATACATTTTTTTTTTTTGCTTTGACTTTATGCCTCGTCGAGATCATTAGATATGTGAAGGGATTATGAAAACTGGATGGAATTTGTCCATGATCTTTTGAAGGAACCATCCCGACATTTACCTGGAGTGATCTGGAGAAACCACAGAAAACCCATATATGGATGGCCGTTGGGGATTCGAACCCGCATCATCCCGAATGCGAGGCCACCAAGCTCGTTATTTTGATTTCTATTGTGATCTGGATTTTATAAGATCTTTTTAGGATTTCTGTTAAAACAATTTCGATTTAGAATTTTACTGGATTCTATTAAATATCAAATCTTATGAAGCTCACTGAATAAGTTAAGTGTCGCTGTGAAAATTATAATAACCTTCTCTCTGTCCTACGAATACTTATTAATCAAATATTTAAATGTAATTAATAAGGACTGATTAAAAGTTGTTTTCCATAATAGTTGCATCAGTAGTAGTAAAGACAGCTGTCGACTCGCCCTAAAGCCACACGCGTAGTTAAGACAGCAAACAGAAATCACATTCAGGAAGAAGCAACTCCCATAACAGTCAAAATGCTAATAAGTAGGGTTCGGATCTTTGTGACCAAAAAAATACCGAAATACGCAGGCAAATATAACCTTGAAAATGGAAAAATATGACCTAAAAGAGACAAAATATGACCAAACATTGAAATTTTCTGTACACAAAAACATGCTCAATTACACATCATTTATTTTATCTAGAAGTGGTCGCATTCACGTAGACAGCATAATTTGCTTCCGTGCACTCGATGCACAATTGGCAAATTAAATTTTAAATCATTTTGTTGAAGTCACTTTCATTTCAGATAATTTACGGAATAGAATTCTTTCAACTGTACTAAAATAATCATCTCTAAATTCCCTTACGTAACTTTCAGAAAATTTTATCTTCGGCATGGTGGTAGGTCTGCTCACTGATCCACTGCAGATTTAACGATGACTGAGGATGTGTCATTGAGATATTGATTGACGCGGATCGACACAGGCATGCTGCTGCTGCATTGTCGAGGTTAAAATGGGGGCGGAACATTACGTTTAGAGAGTGACAATAATGCACCAATAACTTTAATTCTTCACTGGTGAATTCTGACCAAAGTGAAAAGTAGTTTTTTCTCTCGCCTGTATAGCAGAAGTACAGCTCCATGAATAATCATCTTAATTTCTTCTCTTTTATATCTAGCGAATTATTGGTACTGTCAAAAAACTACCAGATTTATCCTTAAAATATGACCATAAATTTTATCTAAATATGACAAAAACTAAGAAAATGGTGTGAATATGCATTTATATGGTGTATAAAATACATTTAAATACAATCAGAAACGTTGAATCAGTGTTTTAAACTCAGCATTTCAGCTCAAAAAGAAGACAGGAAAACAATTATTTTTATGTTATAAATTTTTGTGAAGAAGCAGCAAGTAGGGTGCATACATATTATGGGAAGTAATGAATTTGGGAAAGTTAGAGGTTTCTTGATAAAAAAAAAAATGATCCAGATGATACAAAGAAACTGATAAAAATAAGTTAAAAGAGAGTTTGGAATGTTCTAAAACGCAGATGTGGAAGGGGAAAGTATTTTCTTATGGCCTTACGCGTCGACATCATTAATTGGGAACAACAAATGAGAATAAATTCGACCATGGTCTTTTCAAGGAACCATCACTGCATTAATCTAGTGTGAATTCAGGTAACCTCTCAGTACCGAAATCTGTATGAGAGAACGTGGATTTGACTCTGCGACCTTGAGAACGCGAGGCCAGAGCTTTACCGCTCACCCTGAGGTGGGTCGGAGATTTTTTTTTTTTTTTTTGCACACATTTTTACAGCCTAGTATCAAGAAACTAACATAGGTCTTAAATTAACACAACAGTTTTACATTTGATATTTCAACAGATAATTCCACAATGAATAATTTCAATTTTGTTATGTATGGTTTTGGCAATATCTGTACAGTCTTTTCTTGTTGGCACGACACATACGATTGTTTCGCTGTTAGCATATATTATAACTTTCTAAACTTGCTCCAATTTGTCATAATTGATTTATTACAGTTTTTAGTTTTGTATGGTGTCTGCAGTTTCCTGTCCACTTTATGGTTAGAATTTTTAATATTTCACTATGTCACTTTGTACGTCTACCACTGCTACTATTACTAAACTATTACTACTATCTACTACTCTACCATCTAAGAAAGCATTTTCCAGCATTGGTATCGTTGCGGTAATCCGAATTCCAAATCTCCCGGAATAGCGCACGTTCTCAGTCTCTCTGACTGAGAAGGCCGCCCATCGGTGGGTCGGAGAGGAAAAAAACCTCACGATGGCGATAAAGTAGGGGAGCGTGGTGGTGTAACGGTTAGCGTTCTGGCCTCGCATTCGGGAGGACGGCGGTTCGAATCCCCGTCCGGGTATCCAGATTTGGGTTTTCCATGGTTTCCCAAATCACTCCAGGCAAATGCCGGGATGCTTCCTTCAAAAGGCCATGGCCGAATTCCTTCCCATTCCTTCCCTTTCCTTGCCCTCCATCCCTTCCCGTCTCTAAAGACCTCGTTGTTAGAGAGACGTTAAGCAGTAAAAAAATAAAAAAGGGGAATTGTTCTTGCTCAGGTAAGATAGTACGTGGATGGAAAGAAAGATGAACAGGAAGTATGCTGAGGACAGGTTGAACGAGTGACGTAATCAGCAGCCGTACAGTTTGAGGCGGATATTCCGCTACAATAATAATTGAAAATCCATCGAGTGTTCATCACATGCGCAGCAGCGGACGTTAAAGAAGCGAGTGAGTGCCAGTGTTTTATTGACTCGGTCAAATTAGGTTTCGATCATAGCGGGATTTGAAGTAAATAATTCACCCGTCCATAATTAAACGGTGGTATTTTAATGCGATAATATGTGCGAATAAGTTGCCGACCGACCATATCTCAAATGTAACGCAAACGTGCAATCCACTGTAGCAGCGGTACCCGCCTTTCTTCGAAGACAGTTTCCGCATTCCTAGCCGACACTGTCCTGCTGGAAAATGTCATAAGGATTGCACTGCTCTCCACACGGTCCGGTCACGCAAAAGAGGACGTGCTGGGCCTACGTGCACGCCAGCACTCTGTAATCATAAGTACGGGCAGTAGCTCCGGTTCTAAACCCTCACTATCGTATTGGTTGCTGTTCTGATTACCCTTAATACCTGGCAGCCGAGACACCTTGTCATAGCTAACTACAGACCCAAGCCATCACACACGACATTTTTTCTCCGTGCCGCTCGACAATAAAGTATAGCTGACGACTTTACCGTCTAACACATACTAGACCGTCAGTATATCAGCATTTGAAGGGGAACTCGTCTGAAAATAACACATTTTGCCACTCAGCACGCCAGTGAGGGCGTTGACGTGTCAATTACAGTCTGAAGGTTTGGTCACTGGAAACCGACGCAATGGCATACGTGCCACCAGTCCAGCCCTCTGCGGACGGCGTCTAACCGTCGACGTAGACAAGTCCACACGTGTTGCATTGCGTTTCCGCCGACCCAGTAATTTGGACGAAGCTGTTCTGTCGGTTACGGCCATGCGGATAAAATGGCGGTCATCCCGCGCTGTTTGATCACATTGTTTGTTCCTTCTTCTATCCTCTGGTTTCATACACGCATCAATGTCCTAGTAGCGTGCCATGTATGAGACGCAGTGTGAAGGCTCGACAAACCGGCTTCCCCGAGACCAATCACTCTGCCTTCTTCGAACCTTCTCTCAAGCTGATGCAGTGCCCAATGACGTCGGCGAGGAAAACCGGGGCTTGCTTGCACGTTTCCACTTCACTCGATAGCTGTGTACCGACTCTGCGTGGTTTAACACAGACCTGTCTGGTCACGCAATAGAGAACGCTGCTGCGCCTACGTGCGCGCCATCTCTCTAGAAACCTAATCAGTTGTTACTGTTCCACTGCTCTACACATTCCCCGATCTTGGAGTGATTTGAGTAAGGGGGCATCCATTAATGACGAGAGGTGTTTTTCCGGAATTCCAGATCCCCCCCCCCCCGGGAAAAACTTTATGAGATTTGGTCTGACACCCCCTCCCCCTCTAAAATGACGTGAGATTTTGAGGGAGGCACCCCCCACCCTACCTATGGACCTCGTTATTTTTTTAGACCTTTTTTTTTTCATGGCTCATGCTCCGAAGGGCAGTTATATCACCCCTAAGGTCGGTTTTTGGACCAAACTACCACCTTTGCGTGATTTGTAGACTTGTAGACTTTTTTTTTTTAACTCTCCAATTCTACAAGGATTTCAAAACCTCATCTGAGATTTTCGTTGCCCCCCCCCCTCCGTATTGGTGACATTTTGTGAGATTTCGCCGAACCCCCCCCCCCCTTAATTTAACCTCATGCCATTAAAGGACTCCCCCTAATTCCTTTAGGGTGTCGCTGTTTTAATAAACAGAAGTGCAGGCTGGGTTGGCGCTGCCCAGGCAGCGTGCTGCATTGTGAAGGAGCTCTGCTTTATTTCATTTTGGCAGCCAAACTCACTGAATGAAATCGTCCTCAGCCTTCATCAGCAGTGAGACCGGTTAACAGTGGCCGCTGGTGTATTGTTGTTTTTATATTGCTGACATCAGGCGACTGGTTTTAAGCAATCCTCCATCCCTTCCTATCCTGTGCTAACCTTTTCATGCTACATATATTCTAATACCTGTCTTCCTGTTCAGTTCTTTCCTTGAACTGTTCGCTCCAGTAACAAATCAACCAACCCATCCTGTCTCTTCTTTTTGTTACAGTTTTTACACTTCTTTCCTCTCCCATCATTTTCAAAACTCGTTCATTTCGTACTTTATCTGTTCACTTAAATTTCAGCATGCTTCTATAGTACCATAATTTATATGTTTTAGTTACCCTAGTTTGTGCCATTCCTGAAGTCCATGCTTCCCTACCATAAAGTGTTCTGCTCTACACATATAGTTTTAAAAGCTTCTTTCTGAGTTCTAGATCTATATTTCAAAGTAAAAGATTTCTCTTTTTGATATAGATCCTTTTTGCTAGTGCTATTCTGCTTTTAACATCTTTGCTACTTCAGCCATCACTTGAAATTTTACTTCTTAGATAGCAGAATTCACTTACTTCTTCTATCACATCCGGTCCTATTTTTATATCTACTATTACTGCTATCATTTCTCCTACAGTTAACCTTTTGTCTTGGTTGGTTTATATTTCCTCCAAAATCCTCCGTTAGCATTTTATTCATGCCATTTGGTAAGTTCTCAATATGCTCAGCCTGTTCTGCTAATACGACAATATCTTTAGAAAATCGTAGTGTATTGATTTTTTCTCCTTTAACGATTTTGCCACCTTCCTTTCACTTCCTTTATTGATTCCTCTACATACAAGTTGAATGTTAACGGGGATAGACTATAACCATGTCTCACACCATTTTTAACTCATCCATGTCACTCATGATTGTCTATTTCTAACATGGCCGCTTGTGTCTTGTATAGATTATACAGTATTCTTCGGTCGCTGTATTTTAGACCTGACTCGTTGAAATTTTGAACATCCCTCCTAACATTAACAAAACTTTTTCTAAATCAACGAACACCATAAATGTATCTGTTTTGCAGATCCGTCCTTCAGTGTGTTATTAACATACAAAATACTGCAACCATCGTTACTGGCTACACATATTCTTCTAGTTTTAACAATTAATCTGTATTTAGTAGTTGAAATTTTAAACAGTTTCTGGCCAGAATACGTTGGTATTCACTAAACCTTTATATCAGTTGAGGAGATACTCATTGAACATTTCAAAAAGCAGCGAAAATGTTTTATTATTATTATCTGCAATTGGAACCTGTAGGATCACGCAAAGCCTTAACGATTCAGTTTTCTAAGTTTCTATATAGCTCTCATCTTTTCTTCATGGATTCTCTTCCTTCCTTCAGTCAATTATTATTACATTTGGAAGTTGGAGGCCTCTGCTTGCTTTAATCGAACACAATAGCGCCACCAGATGAGCATTAAACAAACCCACTCCCCAAACAGGTGGGACCCGAAAATTTATGTCCCTTGGAGAGGATAAAAAAAAGCCTCGCTAATCCGTGGAAACAGGATCACAAAATAAGAAGAGAAATTACCGCTTTGTTTATATGTGCAGTACCAAACGAGAGGTAAACGCAAATAAACCCAATGATATTTCAGTTTTTATTTTAGTTTTTTCCCTTTTTTAGTTGAAATCGGAATGTTGAATTAGTGTATAAAATGCGGCATTAAATTTTGGTGCTTGACCGCTTCTACATTTTTAATCCGTGCTATGACGCGACAGCCTAATACATTTATAACCTCCCCTCGCCCCCGCGTAATCTGTGTTTCGCTAATGACCCGATATAACAATTTTTCTGTTATTAATTCAGTATTGAAAGTGGCTGCTGTTATTCAAAAACTGTTGTTGCTCGTTTATGTACTGCTCAGCTAAAGACAAAACTTTAACAAAATAATAAAAATAATCTATTATAATAAAACGCAAGTCTTGGTGATGATTTATCGATGCCTGTCTCGCTGACGTCACGCTTCCCGCCTCCGCTGTCCAACTGACAACGACCAGAAACCTCCTAACAGAGGTTATGAACGGTATTTAATTACTATTTAGTTCAACATCAGCAAAGAATTGAACTGGCAGAACAATGAAACAAAAGTATTAAATAGGCATACTTATTATTAGATGCTAATACGGGTGTTACGAAAAGGTACGGCCAAACTTTCAGGAAACATTCCTCACACACAAACAAAGAAAATATGTTATGTGGACATGTGTCCGGAAACGCTTACTTTCCATGTTAGAGCTCATTTTATTACTTCTCTTCAAATCACATTAAACATGGAATGGAAACACACAGCAACAGAACGTACCAGCGTGACTTCAAACACTTTGTTACAGGAAATGTTCAAAATGTCCTCCGTTAGCGAATCCCCGTCCGGGCATCCAGATTTGGGTTTTCCATGGTTTCCCCAAATCACTCCAGGTGAATGCCGGGATGCTTCCTTTAAAAGGCCATGGCCGAATTCCTTCCCATTCCTTGCCCCCATCCTTTCCCGTCTCTAAAGACCACGTTGTTAAAAAGGGACGTTAAACTGTTACAAAAAAAAAAAAAAAAAATCCGTTAGCGAGGATACATGCATCCACCCTCCGTCGCATGGAATCCCTGATGCGCTGATGCAGCTCTGGAGAATGGCGTATTGTATCACAGCCGTCCACAATATGAGCTCTAACATGGAAAGTAAGCGTTTCCGGACACATGTCCACATAAAATATTTTCTTTGTTTGTGTGTGAGGAATGTTTCCTGAAAGTTTGGCCGTACCTTTTTCTAACACCCTGTATGTAAGTAATATTCCTTCGATATATAAAACTATTCGTTAAATTCTTTGCCCATAGATATGTAAGATAAAAGTTTTATTTTTCAATTAGCTATGTTTGCTGCACTTTTTATTAGATTGTTACTTGGCTTGGGTCAGAATTACAACTGACATGAGTGTCCTCAGTTAAGTTATGAACGAAAATGAACGAATTGACCGTGATCTATACAGCCTAGACTAGAATTAAAACTACGTGGCATAATGTAAGTTTTTATGATTTATATTTACTTTCCTTTGCTTTCACTGAGCAATATTCCTGAGACCATTATTTCAGCGACATGTATCTGTGTCAGCCATTCAAATGTTATAATATCGTTTTGACTCACGGATAACATAAAAGATATAAAAACCCGTGAAGATTTTGGATCATGTTTATATCGCTGTGTAAAATTTCCACTAACATGTGATTCAGTGCATGTATTAATTCACGTGTGATTGAACCATTTATTTTCTAGCGGCAACTTTAGCATAATTTGTGGCTAGGTTGAAATGCAGCCTTATCCAAGGCACTTTAGGTTTGAACTCGCCCCCCCTCCCCCCAAAAAAAAGTAGAGCTAAAAATTTGCCACAGACTTTCCTTAGTACATAAGTAACAATTACTGAAATGTCCCTACTTTCGGATGTTCGCATCATAGTTTTTTTTCTGGTCTAAAGGTCTTAAAAACGGATTACCTTTCCAAGCCGTCGAATGGCTCGAAGGATTGGCAGGTCTTTTTATGTTTTTGGACCTCATTGTAGGTTGTTAAATAGTAGGGCGAGGGTTTAATGCTGACAGTCATGACGGAGTCGTCAGTGTCCGGCCTCGCATTCCTGCATGCCTGTTGTGGCTGTTGTTGTGGGGCGTGGTTCCGCTCTCAGATGCCCCTTGCCGCCGGTATACACTGGCCGCTTGCTGCCATAACACATCCTCTGTGTATGTGGGTACATTGTAGCGCGTGGGTGCGAACATCTGACTTGGGTGGGCAGCTCTGTCTCGCACCGCTCGGACGCCCATCGGACCACTGCGGAGTGGTCGTGAGCTGTGGTGTGATCTGTGAGGCCTGTACGGGCCGTTCAAATCCCTCTGGTCCTACAGTACACAAGTGCATTCGGAAGAGCTGCTCGCCACTTGTACCTGTCTCCGCGGGGCTCTCCTGCTGATAAAGGGGTGGCTCGGTCAAGCCGTGGTGAGGGGAGATACCTGGCTGGTCAGCTCTGGAGAAGCCGCATCCGCGAGGCTCCCCGTGGACTCTGTCGCCGTCGCAATAATGGGTTATTTCTCCGTCCGGCCTAATCGCAAGGCCGGGTGACTGTTGGTTAACTACGAGAGGTACTTTCAGTGGTGCGGTAGCCTTTATACAAGTGTTAACTTGGGTATTGGCTTAGCTGTACAGGGTCCTATAAGGACAAGCAAAGCAGCTATGGAGTACAGCAATAGTTAACGAGGAACGAGAGCTTTGATGCAGCAAAGAATTGTGCGTGAAACCTATCGTTCAACTGCTTTTGCTTACGCAGTGTTTGACCTTTTTCAACTAAAACATTAGTAACAATAGAAAATATTATCTTAATAATATTGTTCCTCAATTAATATTGGTTACGGTTATGCTCTGGCTTCATATTAAGGGACGAGGATTCGAATCTCCATCCGGCCATTAACATTTTGGTTTTCCCTGGTTTCCACAAATCATTCCAGGCGAATGCCGGGACGGTTCCTTCGAAATGTCTGTTGCAAGACTCCTTCCTTCGTTGCACACAGTCTATTCTCGCCTCTAATGACCTCTACGTCGACGAGGTGTAAAGTCAGAAGTGATAATAATAATAAGTAATTCTTATCGACGCAATTTATTTCCTCTTCAGTTTACTGTCGTTTTTACTCATATAATTAACAGCCTTCCATTTGCGGCAATCTGGTTAATTCCCTTTCATTAACTTTCCTCACATTTACGGCAAGCAAACAAATATCTGTCTAATATTCAAACCTTCAGAAAAATTATCTATCACAGATGGATTAAATCAGGTCTGTGTACTTGTTCCTACTTTTTTTAAAAAAAATGAATTTGGCAGCTAAGCTCTAGGATACATCATATATATCCAATGTAGTCTTGGGGATCAGTTATTGGTTTGATGGAGGATTCTATAATACGACCTCACTCCGCTCACTGTATTCGTACAATAACAGAAATACAGAACCCAAATGACATCTCTCCAACACATACTCCCGAGCAGATTCACCAATCCCTTAACTACTTCAAGAGTAGCCTACATACGAGTAATCTGGCCTGACCGTCACGCTAGGACAACTAAAGTGTTACCACAACCTACCTCGCATCTCCGTTACATCCCTCCAACAGGCAGACAACATCTCCTGCCACGGAGAAAGATGTGGAAAACACAATTCGTGTGGCACCCGCAGCATATGGACGTCTCTCCCAATAAAGCTGCTGGTACTATATCTTTGGAGAGGTGGACTTTTTTCCGCCGTGTCACTAAGGAAACAGAGCGATTTCACCAGCAGAAACTTCGCTCAGTTATGATCATCAAGTGGGATGATTTTGTGTCCACCGTTACATATTCAGAGAAGGGTACAAAGGTACAGTCATTCATCATTAGTCATCAACTCAGATGAATTGCACATGTTTAACGTGTTATAAGCAACAAAAGAATTTCCCGACCTTCTTTATGTGGTGCACTCAGCACTGACAAAAGACCTCGTGATGCCACAAAGACCAGCTCAGATAGATCATGAAGAGTACAAACACAGAGCAGAAAAACTGGACTCTCTAACGCAAAACCACCTTCGCGGTTATCGGCCGATTTGAGAAGTAACGACGAAGAACAAAACCTCTCCAAACCCAACCAGGTCCGCCACACACAATTAGTGCAACGTGTGCGAGGATCTGCCATCAACGACGTCCACATTAATGTGGCTGCATTTGAGAAACATAAACTCGAACACGAGTACTGGCTGACGATGACTAGATTACATTGTCACTCTTGCAATCAAAAATAACTTTTTCAAAATTCTGCTGCGTCAAATTGTGACAATCTCCTGCATCAATCCTCTGGTCGCCAATTATTCTCCTCTTCACCTTCGACTCAGCCAAAGATAACCTGCGTCAATACCTCGTTCAGCAACCAAGATGCCTGATACAATACCACTACTAATTGTGTTCCACTTATGAATTGAAGTAATTTTTTTTAATGGCGTTCAGTCTTATATCCATTCAGTCGACAGCTTTTTTTGTTTTATTCCTCACTGTGTAAATAGATTCTTCTACTGTAATTGATGAGCACAACTGAATGGACGTCACAGGACGGAGACAACATTTAATTAAAACCACCCACACCCTAGACCGGACTCGAACCAGAGACCCCGCTTAAGCTGATTCTCATATGTTACATTACAAGTGTAACAAAGTACCTACGAGATGGCAGCACCCGACGCTGTGTTTATTTTGGTCTCCTGGTTGCTATTAGGGTCGCATTTAGGCATAGGCTATCTAGTCTGTAGCCTAGGGGCCCGCACCACACGCAAAAATAAAAAAAAAATATAGTAGTCGCTGTCTTCTTGTTGACATACGTGTGTAAGTAATCAATATTGTGTTTTATATCTTTCTGTATTGCGTGCTTTCGTTATATTAATCATTTTTCTAGTTTTTTTTATTTAATAATACAAAATTTTCTACGTTAGTTTGTGGGGTAATGATTTTTACACCTGTCGAGAAGAGGAAGTTACCAATTTTAGAGCGTATTTGTATCATATTGTTACTAAAACTTTTGTGTTTGTAATTCCGTGGACTTTTTCTGAGGTTATTTCGTTGCAACAACTCAACTACAATCTATCGATCATCAACCGAAAAACTGAGCGTGCGAACATCACTTGCTAACCTTGTTCACTTAAGTCTCTGAAACGATACAGAAAGCACGTTTCGAACTGTCGATTCTTCAGTAAGTTATCCTCGCCTATTATATTTTTACTATCGTTTCATTATTCGATATTTTGCATTAAAATGTTTATTATTTTAATAACGAATAATCGATATTGCTTTATATATGAGACGGCCGTCATCGTGTGCACGTTTGCTCCGCCTGGCGTTTCACTTTTTGCAAGAATAAGAGAAAAAGGACAACCACCGAAATGTTGCGCGTTTCTTGTGTTTGTTCTTTTTTATGTTCATCATTCCCACCACCTTAATCTTGCTAAGTGTTGGGTCGTATTTCCCTATCCTTCCTTAGTTTACTGTCCGCCCCATAGGTATAGCCTAGGGGCCTACAGATCCTAATACCGCCCTGGTTCCTACACCAGACCCGTCCAGTAAACTGCGACAGACACTTCTCAAGCCAGAAGAAAAGCACTGCCGCTCAAAACTGGCGTGAAGACGAGACGCTTCCTGTCTCTCTCTCTCTCTCCCTCTCTCTATCTTTGTCTTCGTGTGTACTGAAACTTTCGATGCTGCAGTGATATTAATATGCATATAATGCCATTACTATTCTGTACGCTCCCTAGAATGTTTGCATTTTATAACCCCCCCCCCCCCAACTCTTGCATAAGAGAGGGAAAAATCTGCATATTTTCAGCGTCAGGAGATATTAAGATTTAAGCTCGCCGTGGTTCAAGAAGTGTAGTGCAGAAGAAGAGAAGCAAGTGGTGAAGAAAACAAACAGACGGAAGAGAGAAAATGCAATAACTCGAGAGAAATCTGTGATAATGCGAATACAGGAAATGAAGCGTAATGAAGATAGCTGATAGATTGCGTGTGGCGGAAGATATTACTACCGGCGCCTCCACGTTGTACACTCATCAGCCGCCGCGTTGAGACGAAAGCTAATGAAAACTTGTGGTACCTACGCACATGTGTTCTGCGCGCTGCACCAGCGAGGTAGCGGGACTATCGTCGTAAGCGCTTCAGCTCTCTTCCCGCGGATGGGCTCCTAACCAGCAGCCAACACGCCGGAATACGTAAATACGATCACGATTAAATTGATATGTGTATGTGCTCGCAGTGTGATCGAAAAGAATATTTCTACTACCTATAACCTCTTACATTCAGGGTGTTCATCAAATCGAAAAGGGTGACAAATTTTTATTCGTCACTAAATATTGGCGTTTAATAATTAGCTCAACGAACCTTTTTGCTGTTTACAATAACTTTTTGTAGGCTACAGTGGCTTCAAACTAAAAATGCGATGTCATGTTCAGGAACCCGCAGTTACGTAATTTACGTCACAGGTGGAAAGTGAAATCTATCACGTGCTGTCTAGTGGACAGATAGTGCAAAGAAAAAAAATCGCAGACACTTTTTTGTTTTTATTAAGAGATTTATTAGTGAAAAAATACTTTCCTTAGTCTTGGGACCAACAATCTGAGTCTGGAATTTCTTGAACAAAAGAAATTTTGCGAAGGAAAATCGTATATGATTTCAGCTTTGTGGTTGCGCAGAGTACAGGGCCATAGCAAAAATAAAAGGACTTGGAAAACTATCAGCCGCGTCAAGAAGCCAGCTGATTTGCTTGTTGCCATCGAATACAATGTATCAGCAAACGATTTTGCCTAAAGATGTGTTAATGCACATTTTTTTTGCAAATTTGTATTTCTGTGTGTCAGCCATACAGCCATCTGCGACTGTGTTTCTGAAGTGTGTATGAAGTAAATGTCCAGTATGGACAACACAGGAGAGACCCAACACTTAGTTAGAAGCTAACACGCACGCTCTCGGCGAGCCTCGAACCGGTGACCCATGCGTCGTGAGAGCCACTAGGTGGCTCCCGCGCTAGCAGGAATGTTGTCAGCACGCTGGACACGTAGATTAGAGAGACTCGCCTCGCGTTACGGACCAATCAGAGACCACGACAGCGAGGCCTCGAGTATCAGCAGACGCCCCGAGGAGTCGGACAGGAGTCGCGGGGGAAAAAATACAATAACAGAGCTCCCGAGAGACACGGGAACTGCGCTAGACCCGCTCCCTGTACACTAAACCTACTAGCGACGAGACTTCCTCTAAAGACAGCTCCCACTTCTTCCCCAGGTACGCTACACCATAGGGCGGTCTGGGGACACTGTTATCGAAACTCTTTCATTATTTCAATAATTTAGTTCATTAAGTGTTTGCTTGGATATAAGTCTGTAGCGGACAGTGTTCTCAGTTTGTTTCGGCATCACGCACAAACTACCAAACAGATTTTAGTGAGGCTTGAAACATTAGGAGCTGCCTTAAAATCTACGCCGTGTTTTAAACCATGACAAATATTGTCATAACCTCAATACTTTTTAGGGTCATATTTATTTTAATTTCCGTAAGTTTACAATGACAGGCCATCAATGTGAGCATGAAAATAGTTCGAAACGGTTATGCCGTCCGTCTTTTCGAGTGTCCGTTTAAAGACAAATCGAAGCTTAAAATCGCAAATTAAATGTTCGTTTAGTGTTTACAGATAGGAATGTTGATAAAGCAAGTGGCATTCCCGTACTAAAGATTGAAGCTTCGTTACCAAGCCACTACAATATTTCTTTTCTCCATGCATTCTCTTCTACTGCTGTTTCTGGCACTGAAATATCTTTTTACAAAAAATCATCAGCTTAAATTTTCGGTCTTCGTAATAATGTTAAATTTTGTTCTCTGTTGATATTATTGTCGGCTTTTTGTTCGTTGCATTGGATCGCATGTTTTATATGTACTTTTTCGTGACTTTGATTATTTATTTCTTCCGTCTGCTCAGAAATCTGAGCAGGCACGATTTAAATTCATTCACACTTTAACAACGCACAAAAACAGCTGATCAGCTGATAGGTCAAAATTGCGTGCACAAAAATTGTTATATTTTCTTATTTTGATAGCAGTGTAAAGACAAAATGATTAAAGTTTTCATGTATAAACATCAAAATTTGACTGTGGTGGTCGGAATTGTGTCCTCAAAATTAGGTACGAGTCAAACATGTAACTCAGGAATTTACGACGTTCACGGACGAATTTTGGACACCAATCCACTAAATTTGATACGTTTACTAAATGCAAAACCTGAACCGATAGTTAGCAAAGAATTAACAATAGTATGTTACACGGAACAATTAGTCAGGCGAGAAAACAGGGTAGGAAATTTTCATTTTAAACGAACTGCAATAAGTACATTATTTAGGAAGGCGTTGCGAACAAGGTCACGCTGAAAACAGGAGCAACCCCCAACAGGAGAAACCAGACAGAAGAGAGAAAAATCGAAGTTTAATCATGTTTCTGCTTGGGGTTAATAACGCGGGCAAAACTAGTAAGATATAATTTTAGAAGTACACGTATTTTGTCTTTATTGAATTTTGGACAAATTCTGTGGGTACTTATTCTTCGGACAAATTTTCCATAGTCAATTTTTTTTACTACTCTGTAGTGTATTTTCGTCTTCGGTTAAGAAATACGCTATCGTCTGATTTCGCTCGCATTTTCGGACGTTTACGGCACTTTTCGTTTTCAAGGTCAGTAAATTTTCTATTGAACTACCTGCAGTTTTTACAATCCTTTTTTGTATTATTGCGTCTAAGATGGCAGTCGTCAAATTTTAATTGTTATAAGTCACCAGATCACTGCTATACAGTCGGCGAACCTTCTCGTTGAACTTTCAGCGCAGACTGAAGTCCTCGATTTAGAACCCGAATCTTGAGACCATGGCTGATTTCATCCCGTTCCTAGCCCCCAGTCCTTTCTTGTCTCTAATGACCCCAACGTCGACTAGGCGTAAGACCATATTAAAAAAGAAATTAATGAAAAAATTATACTAATTTATGAAAGCTTAAATCTTAAATTCTCCAGCTTTCCCAAGTCACAACAAAATAAAACTTAGCTGTTTTCCTTTAGTGTTCTCCATTAATCATGTACAGCCAAACGACAGATCAACACCAATTTAATATCAGTCAATTCCCTCTTCGTTTGTTATTTAAATGACGCGAACTTATTTCTGGTTTTATTGTAATTACATATTAGGTTTTGGGACGAACTTCATGCGCAGTTGCAGACAGAGGTCGAAGCAGCGTCCTTGAGAACGAGTCTGGTCGTGCAGCGCGTGAATCAGGAGTGCCAACTATTGCGCTTAATTTCGGACTCTGAACTCGCGTAAAGTTGACAGGGTCGCTAACGTTGCCGACCCTGGTGTCAGCCTCTGTACAGATAAAACGACCCCTGCAGCGCCGCCACCAGCAGCACGCGGCTTAAGGTAACTTTATCTCTACAGTTTACTTATTCTGTTCTGGTGGCTCAGTGGTAAAAGAGCTTGTTTTCAAAACTTGGGTTCAAATCCCTGCTGGACCAGAAATTTTTAAGAGTTTTGTTTTAGTTTATAGTTAAATTTGGAGAATGACGGATACTAAGGATCAGTTATTAGCATAGTGCTATCGGTAAGCTCGAAGCTGTGAACAGACGGTAAGTGACGGGTAAAGCACCAGAACAGACAGAAATGTGCGGCAGATTGTAAGACACGCGCGATTGGTCAACTTGTCAATAGTCGAAGCAACGAACTCTGGATGAAAACAGAGAGTGTGATATATATAGTAGAGTGCAATGCATCGTGATAGATTGTGTAGTTACTATCGATAATTCATTCGACTGTAACCGAAATAATTGCCCGAGCGGCAGCATGGTGAGCAACCGTGATCTGAAAAGATGTCAAGCATTGGATTTGTACCAACCGACTACTTACTGACCTGCCACATACGGGGTATGTGTTTACCTCATTACAGTAGGGAGCCTTACATACAACCCTTAGGTTCGACTAGCACTTGCCCGCTTTTTAAATAATTTAAGTCTTATATTTGTTTCTGTTTGCAATGCCTATGTAAATAAAGTTTCGCCTGCACCAGAACAACAATTTCTCTCTTTTTTAGCACTGAACAGGCCATAAATTTCGCTCTTAGTTGTAAGTAAATAACACAAAGCGTTACTACGACGAATGATTCTGAAGGAGTAGGTACAGACAAATTGCTAAATTGCTATTCAGAGGAGAGATATCATCAAGGGTTTTTTGCTATTCAGCAAGTCCATTCACAGCTACGGTCTTCCATGTCTCCCTTTGCTCCGCCAGTCTCTTTGTTTCTTTATATTATCAATTTATCATAATGTCATCAAGTACTTTCTTTCTTCGCCATCATATTCTTTTCCCTCCATTTACGATGCCCTCCAGGACGGTTTTAAGAAGACACTTATTCCTCAATACATGGCCAATCCAGTTATTTTTTCTGTTTCTTGCAGTTTTAGTGAGGAGAGATATAATTAACTTAAAGAACAATAGTGTAGTTTATTGTGCAACATGAGTGGTCTGGTCGTTCGGACCTGACGCTGGTTCATATCCCCGTCGGGTCATCCGGATTTCTGATTTACATGATTTCCAGAAATCATTACAAAAGGCCATAGATGAATTGTCTATGTCCGCAATCCTCTGCTTCCTCTAATGACTTCGACATCGAAGAGACGTAAAAAAATAAACTAAACCAAAAAATATGGTCTGGTGCTTCGGTGGGTAAGCGGCCTGACTGACGATCGAAAGGTCATCTGTTCGAATCCCGGTATCGGCAGGCATGTTCGAAAAACCCATCGTCCACCTCTCACAAAGCAAGACAGACCGAGCGTCGTGGGTGAACGGTTAACGCCCTGACCTCGCATTCGGGAGGACGTGGGTTCGAATCACCGTCTGGGCATTCAGATTTTCAATGGTTTCCCCAAATCACTCTAGGCGAATGCCGGGATGCTTCCTTCAAAAAGGATATGGCCGAATTCCCTCCCGTTCCTTGTCCCCAGTCCCATTCCGCCTCTAATGACCTTAGCTGTCGACGAGGCGTAAAGCAATATTAAAAAAAAAAAAAAAAAATCAGTTGGAGGGGGACATATAGTGATGTTGGGGAATGCTGTGATAGGAAACAGCTCCCATCTTCGCAACAAATTATTTGATACTTCGGTAGAAGAGACTTGGAATTTTATTTTGGGTGTAAAGGATAACGGAAGAACCCATCCTCCTTTTTCTGGTCATTGATTTTTATTCTTAAAGTATTTCCGTTACGTTCCCCTGTCTGTATATTCTTGCAGCACTTTCTCTTTGTTCTTCCTCTTCAACTGAACCAATTACAATAGATGCAATATTCTTTTAACAAATATAATCTGACAATTTATACCGATGTATCAAGTGAAAAGCATTTTCTCATTCGCTTATTTCTATCCAGTTTCAATATTCATCCCTGTCTGTTATTTAGAAGCAGCTTTTCTTTTCACCTTCATTTATTATCTTTTTAAAATATTGAGAACTCTCAGATTCACTGATCGTATATCGTATAAGACAGCGTATTCAACCGAGTGTGGTGGGTGAGCGGTAACGCTCTGGCCTTGCCTTCGGCAGGATGACGGTTCGAATCCCCTTCCCGGTATCCAGATATGGGTTTTCCATGATGTCGCCAAATCACTCCAAACAAATGCCGGGATGCATCTTTCAGAAGGCATGCCTGAATTTTTTCCTGTTCCTTGTCCCCAGTCCCAACCCGCCTCTAATGACCTCGACGTCGACGAGGCGTAAAGCCATAAGTAAAAAACGTATTTAGTCAATATACTTTTATAGTAATAGTGTAGTCATACCCACATACCCTGGAAATACCAGATTTTTGCTGGTCGTTGAAATATTCCTGGCTTTTAGGAAGTATGGTTTATAGTCTACGCTCGAGGTTATTACATTGGGGAAAGGGAACGGGAAGTAATTCGGCCGAGGCCTACGTAAATTGCACGAGATGGAATAGTGAACATTCTGGATATTAAGAACCAGGTTGAGAAAATGCTGTCTCTTGTCAGATATTTGCGCCCTTTCCCAAGGGGTGCGAAGGTATGTGAGGGGTGCGGGGTGCCTTGTGGACATTACCCTGGCTCTACACCACCAGAAGTATTATGTCTGCTTCACCGCCTCTTAGGGTTTAAATCCTTTAATCTAACATCATATACTTAGTGAGCTTCCTCTCAGATGTTATTTGCGTTTTTAAAATAAAATCTAGGGGGAGGGAGGGAATTTTGACGGGAGGCGGGGTTGGCGGGGGGGGGGGGGGGTTGGAGGGTCGCACGTGTAGTCTAGACACATTTCCCGTTTGCGATAAGGAATGTGCTCCTGCCTATTCTTCGCTGACAGAAGGAATCGGGAGAAACGACGGAATCAGCGCAGAGGGGGAAGCGCTGCGCGGCGCGCGAGTCGTTTGTCAGCGATCATCCACGGCAGGGCTGCCAACTGCGCGGCGGGAAGACACCGGCGGCTGTTGCGAGCCCGCCATTCACGTAACGCCTGCGGTTAATAGGGCACCGTCGACGTCGCAGTGGTTAGGGACAGCCAGCAACCGCCGAATCAGTAGCTAACAGTTCTGGGGTATGTGGAGGCTAGAAAATTCCGAAAAAATATTATTTAAATTAATTGCGATGGAGCTTCCTTACTCACTTTTCCATTTCTAGAATCGTCTAATCTAATTTTTGCATTTCACTTTTCCCACTGACCTAGTATACGCTTTTTACGAATTTTCGACTAAAACTGTTTATCGTTATAGGAACATTTCAATATGTTAATTATTCCAATCATTTATTTGTCGTATGGCTAAGCAACTAATGTAATATCTCTAAATATATACAATGACAAGAACGTTGGCAGAGTTCACAAATTTATATCCAGTTCTTTCAGCAATTCTATGAAGGAAGTTGTAGCTCCGGAAACATCTTCATATGGTCCATCATACTTCCGTAGAGGGCATTCCCTGATAATATGCTCCACACTCTGGGAAGGAACTCCGCAGTCACATACAGGAGAATCCTGAAGACCCCACTTATACAGCATGGCGTTGTATTTCGCATGGCCTGTTCTTAGGAGGTTTAGTTTGACCCACTGGTCTCTATTTAGGTGAAATCAATAATTGTAGTACAAACAAGAGAATATTTTCCTTTTTAGGTGCGCCTTGAACTATGCACTAGTTATATGTTAATAAAAATGATTTGAATGACATACGCTTCCTTAACTTCCTTCACTGAAAAATATATCCGTTTACATGAATGAAGTTTTTGCTACTTTTTTTATGGTATTAACAACATAAACATCACGTTAGCGAACGTCAGCTATAAGCCATTTTCATCATTCCGATGAAGAAGTTCTGCCGATGTTTCTTATAAAAATCTAGCAAGAAATAATGATGCCAGAGGTCTCCTGTGTCCTCGTCTCTAGATGCTGTGCCCCGACAATGCGACATGTAACCACGAGAGCGTAATCTTATTTCTTTCTCCTCAACTTCCTAATTCTGCGAAACATAAGCCTTATTGGTGAATAACTCATTATTTCTCTCGGTCCTGTAGTCCAGACAAACTGTGAGTATTGACTTGAGCTGGTATGTTATTTATAGCAGACGAAAGAATTTTTGAGAAAATTTATTTTATGACAAAAGATTCATCGGCATTGATTGCAGCACTTAATAAAACTTTTAGGAATTATTTTTTCTCTTTTTTCGTCAACCGCAATGTGGAAGAGTCGTGTGATACAAATGTTGTGTTGCAGAATTACAGTGGTTGGTTTTAAATGGTTTCTCTCGATTCACGTATTTTCCGGTGCTTGTGATATTTGATATTTTGTGTAACAATGAAATCAGTACATATGGACACCCGTTCATTACTGAACCACAGTAATCAATTGACTTGATTAGCGGGAATAACAGTTTTCACAATAAGCTACATCGAAAGTTCTCTTTATATGATATTCGTCCAATATATCACTAAACGAGAAGCTATTAATGGTACATTTGAAACATCAGAGCTGCTGAGTATGGCAAGTTAATTAACATTTTACATCGTCTCCTGCCTCAGAGCGACAGGCCGTGCTGTGCTGAAGATTCTGACCGTGTGTGACGGGTGAGCTGGCATTCAGGATGGCACGGGTTCGAATCCTCGTCTGGCCATCCAATTGCGAATGCCTGCATGGTTCCTTCAAAAAGTCATGGCTGAATTACTTTCCGTTCCTTGCACTAAATCTAGTCTTGCCGTTAGTGTCATTAATGACTTGACGCCGACGAGCGGTAAAGTAAAAATAAAAATAAAATTGAAGACTTGTACAGCTGATGACCTATCACAATAGGATCGTGGGTTGCAGTTATTATCGAGAAAAAATGTAAACTTGATCACCGTTGTCGTAAGCATCACCAAAAGCTTTTTAATTACAACCATATACTAAATCTGTAATAAAGTGGTTAAATTGAAGATCGAGTTTAACATAAGTTCAAATATTGTATGATTGACACCACTACTCCCAGTGGTCTCGTCTGTTGACCTGGTGACAGGGTTTTTATTGGCTGCACATTCCGGCCCTGTCGTAGCTGTCGTGTGTAGCCCAGTAGTCCTACCGGGTAAAGGGGACTTACAGCTTAACGTGGAAGGAACGGAAGCGTTCTGCTGTACTTCACATTGCACAGGAAGATCTACATCTACATCTACATCCATACTCTGCAAATCACAAACATTGTGGGTGGCAGAGGGTGCTAAGCACCAATCCTAAACCCGCCCATTCCAATCCCGAATAGTGCGAGGAAAGAAGGAATACATATAAGTATCAGTACGGCATCTTATTTCTCTAATCTTATCCCTCCGGTCATTGCGACCTAAATAGGTTGGCGGAAGAAGTATTTCATTGCACTCGAAATTTAAATTTTTTCGCATATTCTCCAATAAATTCGAACGCAAGCTACGTCGTCTGTCTTCCAAACTATCCCAGCCCAATCTATGTATCAATTCTGTGACGCTTTCATAAGGGCTGTAACAACAAGTCACGAATCTAGCGGCTCTCCTCTGCACCCTCTCAACTGAGTCAATCAGAACCTTGCGATACGGATCCCAAACCCCACAACAGTAATCCAGATGCGGACGCACCAGTGTTTTATACGCTATCTCCTTTGTTTGAGCATTACAATTCCTCAAAATACGACCTATGAATCGTAATTTAGAATTTGCCTTGCCTACGACGGAAGTTATGTGCATGTCCCATTTCATGTTGCTTTGTACTATCACCCCCAGATACTTCACGGAATCAACCGTGTCAACAGGTGAATTGTTTATTTTGTACTCGTGAACAACCTGATTCTTCTTGTTACTTATCCGCATTGCCTTGCACTTTTTGCAATTAAGTGTAAGCTGCCATTTACGGCACCAATCGAAGATAGCATCCAAATCACGCTGAATTTCTAAGCAATCGTCGGAGCACCTTATTTCCCTATAGATAACCGCATCGTCGGCAAACAATCGCAACCAGCATTTGACGTTGTCACCTAGATCGTTTATAAATATTAAGAAAAGAAGTGGACCTATTACACTTCCCTGAGGAAGATTTACCAGATGTACCAGAGAAGAAGAGCGGGCTAAGGGCCTTTGAACATCCTCGCCCAGACAGGGAGTCTAACAGGAGCCTTTCGATCCCCAGTCATATGCCTTAACCACTGAGACACCACATCGCTCTATTCCCAGTAAAATAATGCAAGAAATTATATTTGTGCTGTCTTGCCATGAGGTGAGGTAAAATTGCTGAATTTGTACGTGGCCTTCGCTGGGGTCAAGAAGATACAGCAGGGAACATGTCGATAGCCACCAGGCGCGATGGGCTATGGCTAGTCAGCCAGCGATGCACCGTGTCTGTAGGAAACAGACCACCGAGCAAACAACTGACTTCAGACTACTTCTGACTGAGCGTGGTGGGTGAGTGGTTAACGCTCTGGCCTCGCATTCGGGAGGACGCCGGTTCAAATCCCCGTCCCTGATTTGGGTTTTCCATGGTTTCCCCACATCACTCCAGGCGAATGCCGGGATGCTTCCTTCAAAAAGGTCATGACCGAATTCCTTTCGATACTTGTCTCCTGTCCTATCCCGCCTTTAATGACCTCGACGTCGACGAAGCGTAAAGCCATAAGTTAAAAAAAAAACACCTACTTTTTGCAGTTGCCTGTCCTGCCAATAATTTAGTTTCTACGAGCTGCGGCAGCGAGCGTGGAAAGGAAAATGTGTAGAGAGGCGAACCATTCTCACGTGACACACGCTGAATCATAGAATGTATTTCGGACAGCAACACCGAGAAGCCTCGATCCTGCAACGCTAGGATGGACACTGATAAAAGCGGGAATCATTCTCAGTCGCAATGCCAGCCACCAGCGGAAGAGCTGTGTCTGGAAAATACGGCAGAACACAATCAGTAACTGGTATAACAAAGGAGCAGGAGTGGCATTCACTGGAAGACAGGAATAGGGTAAAGACAGTCATGGAAGTGTGAAAGGAGTATGTTGATGAGGGGTGGAAAGATATTCGTGTAAGAAAGAAGAGAGGCGTATGGAAGGGAAGAGATGACCATGACCACAAGCTGGCACTCGATTTCAGGCACAAGGGTGAGCGAAGATTTTGTTTCACAGGTAAGGAGGTGGGGGATTGGAACAAGCTACCAACATACGAGTAAAGATGAATAATTTAACAAAAGCACTGAAATAATTTAACTGAGGACAAAACTAGGCGAGTACAGGAAAGGGCGAAAATGGGCGAATAAGAAAATTGTGCTACATTGTAATTTTCACTACAGTAATAATAATGGTAGGAACAACTCACAACTGGTGGGCAACATCGCTAGTTTGGCAGTAGTTGGAGCTGGTCTGCTAGCTGCCATGTAGAAATAGTCGCTTTTCGCTTATCACACAGTTTCTCGTCAATGCTTGTACTAGGTATGGTGTAGTGTTAGTAAACATGCTACGGGACAGCCTAATTCCTCTCTGACACCCCATCCCGAGAACTGGGTGTAACATAACATACGTCTGAGCCATACAGTAATATCTGTGGCCGGCGTCATCAGTAAATATGATGTTGTCTTTGTATAGAGTAGTGAGTCTTTGACCTCCGTCAGGTGAAGGTCTGACGCGGAAATACGTATTTTTCGGTCGAATAGTAGAAATTGTGAAAACTTCGGTGAAGTGGATGATGGAGACTTGTATTATGTGGGACTCACTGTTTTAAAGGGAATGCTGTGTGTTTCAAGTGACTGTATAGCGTTAAGAGGACGATAGTGAATGTGGGAGTCTATTTTGAAAGTCAACCTCTCTTATCCCACGAATCTGTGGTTTTCGAGGAAGAAGTCCGATTCCTTGTTGATGTATTGTTTGGTGGTGGTACTTTCCGTCGGTGTGTGTGCAGAGGTTAATGAACTTGAATAAAGTTTTTTTTTTGAGTAGATGTTCACCCTAAACTGTGTGACTCTCTCATTTAATTATCCCGATGTAGAACAGTACCTAAACCTGGCGACCGCGGCTTAAAGAACCTTTTATTTAATTAATAATTGTTTGTGTTCGATAAGTGAATTTTAATTAAAATCAATAATCACGCCAGAAGGCTTTCATGGGGTTCGAACCGTGGTCTTGCTGGGTGAGCAGACGTCCAACGTTCGACGCTGGTAGACGTCAACAGTGAAGCGATTGAGCGAAAAACTGAAACAAAACATTGCTCGGTTGATTTTTAGTTTTTTGTGGCGTTAAGCATCGTCGTAAGCCGAGGTCTGTGGAGGCGGCAGACGACTTGGGATAGGGATTCAGCAGCGGCCTTTTCAAGGCTCCATACGGACTTTCGCCCAGAGTGACTGGGTAAATCATAGAAAATCGAAATCTGTATTATTTATAAATTATTTTAGCACTAACTTCAATGGTTTTTAAGCAGGCATTACAAGAGGAAAATTTGTGCGATATGCAGCTGTCTTCAAACTTCAATATACGTCTGTAAGCTTGCATTAGTGATTAAAATTTCGAAAAAGGCGTATAAATATTATACACCGAGAAATATTGAATAAGAAACATAATTTTTCCACTAGCTTGGCAAGTGTTACAAATGTTTGCAGTGCTCCGTTAAACCTCATATCAACTGCACACACATTAATTCCTTCGTCTCGCTATTTGACACTAACATACACATTACATAATTGTGTTTACACACGCTGAATTTTTTCGTCTATTTACCGGCCTCTAAGTTTAAATTACGCTTGAAAATTCGGCGCCATATCAAATTATTTTGAAGCTTGCATAACACACATTTATATGTTTCTTTAAACTTGGATTGCAGATTAAAATCATGACACAACACCGTGTTCTGTACACACTCTGAAATATTGCAAATACAGTATAGCAAAAATTTAAATTGTGTTTAAGCTTCTGAGATAGTATTTTACAAATTATGTGTGTCTGTTCATTATTTTAGAGTTCACCGGACAATGTATTATTTACAAAAAAGAATGCCTAGGTAATATGTATTCTATTTACGTTAACAAGAAAAAGGGGTATATTTCGTAACTAGACATACATACACCTGGTATATATAGGTTCGTATTTATGTTTTTATAATAATTATTATTGGTTTGCATTTATATTTTTTATAATATGTGTACTTTTAGTAATCGCACAGGCTTCCGCTTTCGTAGTAAGTATTACCTTGGTTCCGCGGGTGGAGCCGCGTCGGTTTGTTGGAACCCGGAGACCCAAGATAGTGTGTACTTTTGTTTGTGAAATATGAAGATAAATAGGGGAAACCGCATCCAGGATGGTCGGTACGTGTGGACCAGGACTAGAACCTGACCCCGTTCTACCTCCCTGATCCAGGTTAGCTGCTCCATAGCGCGCACAATTCATATCAATCATCCGTACTCTATGACTTATCCAAACACTTGTGCCCCAATAGTTGGTTTACTTACACATAAATACTTGCGGCGGATGTAATTGCTATGCCATCACGCAAAAGTTATAAAAAAAATTTTGGATGAGGTTTTATCAGTTTTAAAAATTAGGTTCAAACTTAAAATCTGTGGTATTTTTGATGACTCTACGTGACCAGGCGCCGGAACAGGTAATGGTAATCTGTTTATAATCTCAGAACAAACACACCAAAGACACTTTATACAACGCCAACTAGAGATATTAAACTCTACCAGCTATAAAGATTAGGATCAAACATAAAATCTGTGGCATTTTTACGACTTTACGTGACCAGGCGCCCTAACATAAAATGATTATTTATATAATATTAAAAGAAACACACAAAAGATACTTGATATAATGCCAACGAGAGGTATTAAGCTCCACCAAAGATAAACACCCCAGTAAACCTGCCATTTCGTCATAACATTAATCCAGGATTTTTTGTGCTCTTCAGTGTTAGAAAGTTATAATACATTATGACTTTTCTCAATAACGGCCTTTGTTTTCTTAAATATTGTGGTTAACATTTTATTCTTTGCATTGTTTCTGATAATTTGCATTTACTTTTATGTAATTTTGATTACTTATTTTTTTCAGTGTTCTGAAGATGCTGAAGAGACACAAAAGCAGCTGATCACTTGAAAGGGCCGAATTGTGAGTGTCTGGAAGATTGTGACTTCATATTCCAACAGCAGTGTACAAGCGAAGCCATTAATTTTTCCAGACATAAACATCTAACTCCGCGCAGGATGGTGTCAAATTTTCGCGTCAATGTTACAAAATGACGAAAAGGAAAATACCGAGCATGCCTGTTCTGGGACAGCTGACTGGCGCCAATTTACTAAATCGTATTTTTGTTGTGCTTGGCGATTGTGGTCTCTCTCTGTATGTAAGTGACAGTGAACAATCTCAGCCATAGACACTTGATCGCAGATGGAAAATTATAGGGAAATTTTCACCTGGAATTCACTGGAATAAATACGTTAACGAGGGAACTGTTGTGAACAATGCTACATGGAGAACGCAAATCAAACCTTCCGTCGACATAAGAAACCAACTGTGACCGAGGAGAGATTTATGCTTTATCTGCTATTCGGGTTTAAAAATGCGATAGAAGTTTTACAGAATACATAAACTGAACTTGTTATATGTTGCAAAGACGCTGTACTACAGACCAAATATACAATCCCTATGAAAGCTTGCACACTCCATTATAACGGAATGTCATTTGTCATTCCGGTCCCTGCTATATTTCAACCTAACCAGAACTTTGATGTTTGAAAATAAAAACGTTACCGTTAATACATTCCTGTGTCGCGATGTAAGGATGAAAGTTACGGAGCTCTGTGGTAAATTCATCCTATATTTTTTTTTTTTTTCTGCTGATGTTTGTACTTAACATCAGAAATTTATTTTTACAACAATTCGCCAGATTGAACTTAGGCGTTTCGTAATACGGACTTCCGATTCTGTCGGTACTGTTGTTGACTTGCAGCTCGTTTGGCTAATTTAAAAATTGTTTTAAGTAACGACATATTACTTGAGGCAGCAGTTTGACAAACGGTTTATGAGTTTGCTGACATTGTTCGTTCATGACATAACTAATGTCAGACACTCCAGGCGAATGCCGGTATGTTACCTTCAAACAGGCCATGGCCGAATTCCTTCCCGTCCCTTGTCCCCAGTCCCATCCCGCCTCTAATGACCTCGACGTCATAAGACGTTTACGTTTAGTCCGACAGGGCCGAAAATTTCTCTGACAATGGTCTGTGTAGTTTACTACAGTTCTGCCAAAGTAAAAGGACATTAATAAACGATTTGATCTGTGAAAAGGTAATCATATCTACAGTAAGTAACCACGTATTTAGTTTAAATGTGATGTAAATTTGTTTGATATTAACAGATGACTTGAACGACAGGCATTGCCGGTGTGGGGAGTGGTGTAGGAACTCGCCGCCCTGTCATTAACCTGCTCTCTCCGGGTCCTAACGCAGTAGCGAGGAGTCATTACCGCTGACCTCCGGTAATTCTGTTTGGACACTCGATAATGTGTCCTGGCAGCATGTAAACTGTTTAGCGACTTCCTGACTCGTCTGTGTGGGGGCCTAATGGCGCGACAGAAATGTCTGTGCCTGACCTTCAATGTCCTCTGCCTCGCTGCGGCAAGTCACACTGCGACCAGTGCGCGGACGGCAAGACCTAGACTAGAACTTAATTACACGCATAAGGGAGTGCGGAAACTTTCTTTTCTAGATGAGTCATGCGCACCATTATTTACCACAAAAACTTAAAAAATAAAAATATTATTGTCTGGGAAAATTTCTAACGATACATACGTTACAAAGATTTTTTTAAATGAATAATTTTAGTTTAACTGCGATAACTATTTTCCTACTCACAAACTTCATTTCAGATCTTTTAATTTCTTTCAATTAAATTGTTCGGTATTTCTCTCTGTAATTTTTGTCTTATCTGCGATTCCCTTACCTGCAACAGGAACGTTCCTCAGCGCATTAATCCTGCCGTCTAGTATCTCGCTACGTTGTCTCTGTTGGTTGTGGCTCCGCGCTGCTGTCCGGCGCTGACACGGAGTTACCTGGTTCCAGTTCTGGCGGCGGAGAAAATTTCCGTCTTTTTTTTTTATTGTAATGAATGGTCTTTGGCTTTCGCCAGTTTGACCAACTATCAGAGATACATTTGCTTACACAAAAATCCAAAAACTTGTAATACAGTATGAACATTGGCCATCATTATGATGCAGTTTAAGAACATTTTAATTACTTCTTCTAGATTAAAAACCGTTTTGAAATTTACACAAAGGTACAATTATAATTTAACATTAGAGACAACATAGTAATTTATATTATATTCCCAGGTCCCCCTTAGAAACATATTTAGCAGCAGTTACTTTCAGTCATTTACAGGATATTTGATACATACTACATCTTATACGTTCATGCGCTGGCAATTGTTTGCTATCAATCGTGACAAGACCATTTATAGTACATTTATTACTTCCTATTACCAAACATTTTGCAAGAAACATATATAAATAATACTTATTTCACATTATCAGAAATGAATAGAAGAATGACATTATTTAATGTAATCCAAAGTATAAACATTTGTGTTATATTATTCATCTATCCTTAGTAATTGTTTTGTAGTAACAGCTGTCAGGCATTTATAGAGTATTATCGTAAATACTATTATACGTCCATATTTTATAACAGGAGGGGGAGGGAGAGGAGAGAACTTTATTTAGTATCTAACATCTTACTATTATTTAGAGAACATGTAGGGAGTATAGATAGGTCTACATTTTATCTTATTTTAACTCCATATCATATTTTTCTGTTGCATTTAGCAACATATTTGCATAACTTCTTAATTTTGTCGTCCGTTATTGTCGCAACGAAATATCGTAGGTCCTCATAACTTGTAATTTTGGTGTCTGCATCATTCTGTAGTATTGTTTTCCTTTGTTGAGCATACTTGGGGCATTCCAAAATGAAGTGTAAAATGTCTTCGTATACACCACAATGTTCGCATTCCGGTGATATTGTCTGGCCTAGGAGAAACTTTTTAGAATTTAGCAGGGTGTGCCCTGACCTCAACCTGTTTATTATTGTTGTTTCCTTTTTATTCACTTTTATGTTGAACCATGGTTGTTTCGGAATGTTGTGTTGAATTGCATGGTACCAGGCACCTTTAGATCTGTATTGGATCTCTCCTACCTCTTCCCACTCAGTCTTCAGTAAATTTCTGATTTTACTTAGGAGATCTCTATGTGGCGCTCTAACTTCCGCTGACTCATGGTCCTCTATCCTCCTCGCAAGTTGGTCCGCTTTTTCATTTCCCTCGATTCCCACGTGCCCGGGAATCCACTAAAATTCTGTTTCCTTCCTTTGGTGTTGTGCTTTGTTCAAATTGTATATAATGTCATATACTAGATAGTTTTTCGTCTTCCCTTTCGGCCCCATTTTTATACATTGTAGTGAGCTCAACGAGTCTGAGCAGATTAAAAATTTTTCTTCTCTCTTTTCCAGTGTATATTTGATTGCTTCTAAGATTGCGTACAGCTCTGCCGAGAAAACTGACATATCCTTTGGGAGTTTGATTGATTTACAGCTTTTTAGCTTTTCATCATAAATTGCTGCCCCCGTGTTGCACCCAGCGATTTTGGAGCCATCCGTATAGATTTTTGACCATGTTTTCCACTTATCATTTAAAGTTTGCAGTGTAGTTTTGCAAAGTTCCATGGTAAGATACTCTGTTTTCTTAGCTACTAACTTCCCTATTGACTCATTTATTTTAATACTGATTATTTGAGGCCATGTTTCCCCCAAAAACGCAGCATTTACTTTATATCTTTCTATCGGCCATTCTTTAATTTCATTATAATGTTTAACTGTAATAGGGGTTGCTTTCTTCCTCCAGTATTTCTTATTTAACATTTGGCTTATGGTTCCTAACTTCCAGTTTAATGGGTGGTTGATAATTGATCTAACTTTAGAATAAATCGTCTAGAGAGCATATTCCGTCGAAGTGAGAGTGGTGGTGTGCTTGTTTCTATGTGTAGTACATTTATCGGAGTTGTACGTAGAAATCCTCCACATATACGTAGGGCTACTGATTGCAGCCTGTCTAGTTTGGCTAAGGTTGATGTTGGGGCTGTGGTCATAGAGCATGCATCCGTAGTCCATTTTGCTGCGGACTAGTTGCCCGTAGAGGCGCAATAGTATTGTTGGGTTAGCTCCCCCAATAGGTGCCAGCTAAGGCTTTCAGGATATTAATTCTTTTCATGGATTGGCTGTGTAGTTCCATTATGTGCTTTCTCCATGTCAGCCTCATATCAAGCCACATGCCAAAAAATTTTACTTGGTGATCTACAGTAAGGACTTTACCATTAAGTATGATCTTCACATCATTTGCATTTCTATGTCTTGTAAAGACCATTAGCTTGTTTTTTCTGGTGATACTTCCATCATCTTTTCTTTCAGAGCATTTATCGTATTGTTTAGGCTCCTCTGTAGTTCTAGCAGATGCGCTGCTTTCGTTGCAGTGTAGCAACATAGCCGTTTGAGTTGATCCACCACATCCAGGAAAATGACACCTTGTATGTCCCAAAACACAGTGATCATGGTCTTTCCTGCTGACGGAACTAATTTGACCTTTTGCTTTTGTAGCGATTGCGATTTGCGCATGGTGCCATTCCATTGACTGTAGCTTCGTTTCGGGCTCGAATTTATAAAGCCACATTTCATCAGCGTAGACGATACTGGATAAGAAGATATCCCTCTCATATTCATAGCGTTGTAACAGTTCAGACGAATTGTTTTCCCTTTCTTCTTTTTGGTCAAACTTGAGCCGCGTAGCATCGTTGGTGTTGTAAAAATAAATTTTGATGCAAAAAATTTGAACGCACCTTGTATAAACACATTGTTTTGAAATAAATTTATTTTTACAAGATTTATACTCCGGGTTGTTTTGACGTTGTATAAAGTTTGGAGAACATTTCTTAGAACCTGGCTGCATATTTGTGACGAATTGATTAATTAACAAGAAGTTTGGAGCATTCAAGCGCCAGGTGATTGTAACCTCCGCAATAGTTAAACCCTTTACTGCCATAAAATATAGTTAATGATCACTGGTTCTTCCCTACATAACAAACTCTATTAATTTAGTTTCATTTTTATTCAACTGTACTTGTATTTCAAAGTTTACAAAGGCACAAACTATTTAGAAAGGTTGCGCAGTAGCGAGGCTAGAAATAGAATCTGCGGTCGGAGCGCGCTCGAAAATCTGTCAACACCGAAACTTGAAGAGACTGATAAGCGTGGCAGCCAATTGGTTTGCAGTGTGGCTACGATAAATCCAGAAAACTGACAAATAGCTGAAGGAAAAGAACTACTGGATTACTTCCCAACGATTTAAATATTACTAATTATACTCATAATTCTATGTTAATGATATTAAACATTAATAAAAGTAATTTAAATATTCACGATCTTACTTTGATCACAATAAACTGTAGTGCCAGAAAATTAGTCAATACCCGTATACAGTAGCCACCACTGGCCCATTCAGTAATACGTTTAAACGAAATGATTAAAATTAAAAACACTAACGCTACTTATGCATATCATAGCTTTTCCTTTTCATCATATGTACTGACTTTTCAGCGGATCTTTTAAAAACTTCATTCAAAAAAGACATACGTTATATAGGTGAAAGGCGTCGATGATAATCCTTATACATCCTGGATTAGTTGGGATGAAAGACCAGCGTTGCGCTACGTACTGACAAATACACTTTTTTTTATTCTAATTGTGATGGAGCATATGCTCCGGTGTTTTTTGTTTTTTTTTACTCTGTTCTTTTAGTATGAATGATATTGCATTTTTATTTCCAAGCAGCAATGTTTGTTACTAATTGTAGGTGGACTATAATATGTGAACCAGAATGACAACTCATATTCCGTGGTAGAACACAAAGTTCGAGTACATCACGTGTTGTGACGTTATTATGTTACCGAGAGTGGTGGGTCAGCGGTTGACCTCGCATTCGGGAGGACGCCGGTTCGAACCCCCGTTCGTGCATCCAGACTTGGGTTTTCCATGGTTTCCCTAAATCACTCCAGGCGAATTCCGGGATGCTTTCTTCAAAGGGCCATGGCCGAATTCATTTCCGTTCCTTGTCCCAATCCCATCCCGTCTCTAATGTCCTCGAAGTCTACGAGGCGTTAAGCCATAAAAAAGTTTATTATCTTAGAATGTTCGAGCGGTGTCGTACACTCGTCATTCTCAAAAAAAATTACTAACCTCTTCAAACTAGGACTGGACGCATTTCTTCAGGTGTCCTGATATTTTCTCCTAAAAAACCACCACAAAATAAGTTACTAACTTTCAGATATCACACTGCTGAACATGGTACTGTTGCTTTTGAATTTCCACCTGCTGCGAATAGTCCTGAGGGAAGAAATTTTCATCAGGACTTGGCAACAAGCATGGTGGGTGAACGGTAACGCTCTGACCTCGCATTCGGGAGGATGGCGGTTCGAATAGCCGCTCGGACATCCATGGTTGCCCCAAATTATTCCAGGCGAATGCCAGGATGCTTCCTTCGAAAGGCCACGGCCCAGTTCCTTCCCGTTCCTTGTCCCAATATGAGCATAAATTTTATTTTCTACAATCGCACCAGGACGGTTTTCATGAAAATTTAGTTGCATTGAGTGAGGAGCAAGGTGAAGGATTTCACCGGGATATAAAAGAAATTGGAAGTGGATAACAAGGAAGATGGACTATAGGCCTATAGCCGAGTACTGTTGGATGTTACAAAGCGACAGTCCCTACAACAAATTCGTAAAGGAAACTGGTCAAAGAAATTTTGAGGGGAAAAAAAACCTTATTAAAAGACGTGCGACACTTTACAAATAGTCATTTTCATTCTGTAATTACTGAAGTAGGATGTAAGTGCAATTTTCATGGATGTATGAATTAATAAAATTTCGGGATTTCAATTATTTCCTTCAAAATATGCAATACATTTATGACAAAACCTTGCCTGATAGGAAAGAAACTGATTATATTTTTTAAATCTGTACAAAAATCGATAATCAAGATTTTTTTTTCCGTACCTGTGCATCAGTGGGTCTCAAGTTATAACACAGATAGAAATTGAGGCGTTGAGTTATCTGATGATAAAACTGTGACCGAGATGATTGTAAGCTGTTCGGTTGACTTGGCTCTATCATATTATCCTGTTGAATTGCTACACGGCGGAATGCGGAATGGGCTGTGTTTCGCTACTCATCTGGTTGCGTCACTGGGTGTTTGCTTGACTCACTGTGCGGTACAGTCTACACGTGCAGACAGAATCCGTGACGCTAGCTTCAGAGAACATGAACTGTCATACGACAGGTTTTGAATGAGCCTTGTAAAGTTACTCTAATCTTTTTCATTTGCCCCTATATCAACTTCTTTAATGTGTGTAAAACGAAAGATGTATTGTTTATTTTAATTACATGAGACCGGTTTACAGTGTGTGCAATATTTGTTTCCGTGCACTATGTGGAGTAGTTCTGAATGAATGTGTCAGACTTTGTAAATGTGCTGAATTAATTTTGGTATTTAGCATTTTAATTATTGTACATTAATATGTGATTTCATGCCAACATGCACATTTTAGCGCGTTTTCAATGAACAGAAGTTGTTTATTAATCTCTAAGTAATGTAAAAATTCACAAGTTGTTTGTTATTACTTTAAAATTATGAAAAATCAGTTCCAAGTAGCATTAAGAGAGTATTAATTGTTTTTAATAGTAACCTATTATTTTAACCATTAATTGTCGTTCCTGAACGAGTAGCGGCACCTTTGTATGCGACCAGAATTTTCTCGTTGGTTCATAAAATTTCGCTCGTGTCATTGGTCATATGAGTCGTCCGAAATATCATCTAAAGGCTCTTCTTCCCAATCGCCCATGATGGGCGACTATAGGTCCGCACGATTGTGTAGAGAGTATAATCGTCTGTGAGTGGCCATAATCGCCTATAATCGGTTAGTTTTCTGTACATCAAAGAATGCGTGCCAATGAACGTGCGCTTGTCCACGCAATCGGTCATCATTCAGTCGTACGGCAGACGTCCAAAATATGACTTTTAGAGATTTTTTTTTTGCACCAGATATTAAAAGTCGCTTGATGACATGCGATCGAAGTTATCAAATTCTGATGATGGTTCTGCTAGAAGTTCATGGTTTGTATGGGAAAAAAAAGGATCCATGTGTATGACGGAGAAGTGAAAACGAAATCGTAAGCAAGAGCTGCCTAATACCTAGCACAATAATAGAAGGCTCTGAACCTTGTTCAGTTGCGATGAATAGTCAACAGCCACCTTCTATTTTACATGACCTTTTTTTTTTGTTTTTGATGTTCGTTCGATAATCCATTTTTTTTCTTATGGCTTTACGCCTCGTCGATGTAGAGGTCTTTAGAGGCGGGATGGGACTGGGGATAAGGATCGGGAAGGAATTTTCCCATGGCCTTGGAAGGATCATTCCGGCATTTACCTGCGGTGATTTAGGGAAACCATTGAAACCCAAATCTGGATGCCCGAACGGGAATTCGAACCGGCGTCCTCCCGAATGCGAGAGCAGAGCTTTAACCACTCACCACGCTCGGTATTCCGATAATGGCTATATATACTAAGCAAATAGATAGCAGCCCTGTGCTATTTTTCTTTGTGCATCGTTTCTTCCTGGTAGTTATTTAATGTTTTCCAGTTATTTACGGAAGACTGTGGTCATCTCTTCTTTAGTTACACTGTCATTTTTATTCCTTTATAAATACGTTACAGAAATTATCTGATTAATGAATGATTCGTAAGCCTTTCATTGAACTTATCATAACTTTAACTCAGCAAATTAATTATTTTACAACGTTCTGCCAACACCAGCCGAAACTACACGATAACATTTATATCGGACTTCCTTGTGAGGTAGCACGGTTCGTAAATGGAGTTTGCAATGATTGAGTTCAATATCACGATCCAGCCATATTTCTCTTAGCAACCAACACAACAAACAAAAACCAAACGATAATAAAACTTCAATGAATCTATAAAATTATGATTGCGTAACACAGAGTAACTTATTAATCCGTGACCACCACAAGCGCTACCACTTTGACATCCATTTTCAAAAGACAACATCACTAAATGAAAATTCACTGACAGGAACTCAGGGTCGACGATGATGGCCACATTTTTAATCGCCCATCATGGGCGACTGTGAAGCGGAGCCATAATGTGCTTTGACCATTGTAGCTGAAGAGGCCGATTTGTATTTTTGGATATGTTTCTTCAATAAAAGTGAAAAGCATCAGAAATTTTCCCAATTAAATTGTACCTTATCGTAAGTTGAGAGGGCTTATATCCCCTTGCAGACCAGTCAAACTGAAATTTTCAGGATATAATCAGAGTAATGTTAAAACTTGCCCTGAGTAATACGCATATGTCCAAAAATATAAATCAGCAGAATGTGTACGACAGTGAAATTACTATGACGCGACGGAACTATCCGAGTCAGTAAAACAAACGTAAATAGTAGACAATACTGTACAACAATCTCAGTTACAGTTTCGTCGGGAATAAAAGAAAATTACTGTTCACAAGCACGAGATGGTAATAGTTCGTTGTGAAAGGAAGTAAGAATAAGCTTTTATCGCCAGACTCTCCACTGAACACAGAACGCAGCATCTGTGCCGTAAAGGTCTATATTCGGAATGGGATAATACAGTTGCATCAAAGCCCCTTCACGACACCGAATTTGTTTAGTAAACACACATAATAGAGCTAGCGTATCCGTCGGCAGCAAGGAAAAAACAATTTTCCATGGTGCTGTTTTCACTATTTTGGCCTGTGCTTAGGAAATGTTTAGGAAAAAAGGAAGCTTGTTTTTGTTCCAATAAACATTCAGCTTTATAGAGATGAAATAAAGTACAAATTAAAAAGGTTTTCTATCTTGCTAGATATATTTCTTCTTATACAGGTACAAGTGACAATGGTAAATTCTAGAAGAGACGGTTAAGTAATCATTTCTGAACCAAATCATGGTAGTTCATGGAGAGGAAGTGGGAACTATTCAGAGAGATAATAAGAAGGGGAAAAGAAATATTATTTGTCCGGGAGATATATTCAAAGTAAGAGGGGAAGGGCTAGATGGATTAAAAGTTCGTGAAGAAAGGAAATATATATGGATGAATAATAAATATATTTAGGTGTGCTGATGGAAAAGCTGTAATTGATGTGCGTGAAGAAGACCTAAAACAATTTTTTGAATGACAGATAAAGAAGGGAAGAGGATTATCGCGTGAAAATCAATTAGCAATACGTTAAGACATTAGCGTGGACACGGAATGAAGAGCATGAAACTAGAGTTTACTCTACAATGTTCCAAGCAGAATAGGAAGTAAAATCACACGGGGTCTGTCAAAGCTCCTTTGATATAATTAGTTGAATTAAGAACGAATTTAACAGAAAGGAAACTATGTTTACATCAATGAATTTTAAATAGAAAATGCTAATACATGTGTATGGATCATTGCACTATACGAAAGAGAGTTGTCGACATTAGGAGATGGAAAAAGGGAAATATTACTAGCTACTGAGGCACCATGTGGTGGAAATATACTGAAAATTAACTGGGAGGTAAAAAGCTATAAACGAAAATGTTTATTTTAAGCTTGAAGAACCTGAAGCTTCTTTAAGTTATTGAACGGAAGAAGAGACGAGCAAATCGAACACACACTTCGGTTTGTTGGTTTGGTAAAAAGAATGACTGAAGGGAAAAAATCATAGAGTAGGACATTACTGGATTATACGAGTGAAATGATGAAAGATATAAGCTACCATTCGGGCTACTTACTAACTTAAGAAGAAACGAGAAGAGTGGAGACCTGCTGTCAACCAGCCCAATAAAGAGAAATTTTTTTCTCTATCAGGTCAGGTCTTTAAACCACATTCCGCATGAAAGAAGTATAAAATATAACTTAAGTAAGAAATTAATCTTGACACTACTATACGGTGCTATAAAGAAATAACAGACAATCGGACTTCTTCTTTCTTTCAGCGAAAGGATTTTTCCGTTCTTTACTGCCATTATCATGAACTAGACAATTAATTATTAGTGTTTAGACTGAATTGTTTATTGACAACTTGCAACTTAAATGCGGAAGAAATTGTGTCACTTCTTTTCGAGCCGTCAATTTCAGGTTCCACGCCTTCCGAGAGAAGCATGAATGGTAATAAAAATGCAAATAAGTATTACGTAGCGCAGACATAAAGGAACGTTAGTCAGGCGAGTTGCCTTGAAATATGTGTCCGAGGAAATAATGACTCACAGTCGCACACCTTCGCATGTGCAGCCAGTTTAGCGTCATATCGGTAGCAGATTGACTTCCAGGAACTGGAAGCAGGGAAAGCGGGTTTACGAGGCGAGAAACGTAGGAACTGGAGGACAGAGAGAAGTGAGGACTTAGAGCTGGGTAAGACAATTCAGATACCATAAACCGGGGTTTCTTTGGTACACTTTTGGACTTTGTTTAGAATTCAGAAAAAAAACTATATCAATTTAAGAAAATAAAGTGAATTATTTGGTAAGATCTTTCGAATAATGGTACTACTAACCATATTAAGATTATTTTTCACCAAGAAAATTTCCTCCGTTTATGTACCAAAGTTACCCCATGAAGTGGGAAAACGTTGGGTCAAGTCATTTTTCTGGTTAAAATCAACAGGAAAAGTGGTTGGTACCAAAGTTAGAATAAAAGCATTTTATTTTGTCAGTAGAAATATTTTGACCCGCTCTTCTGCCAATCCCTTTGAGAAATTTGGGTGACTTCAGAGGTCTTTTGGACGATGTGCTCCATTAAGGATTTATCAATGAATATTTCAAATGTATGTATTTAACTTGGTCCAAAATGTATCTATTTCGCAATATCTAATTTAAAGAAATTTTTTTCATTAAGATTTTTTTCTTTCTACTTTTTGTTATAAAAAGTAGATACCTAATTCCACCACCTTAGAGACCTATCAGATATAATAAACATTCAGTTCAAATCAAATTTAGTGCTATTTCAAATAAATTCTTCATTGATCTTCCAACTTCATCAAATCAAAAATCTGGAGGGAACAATGCCATTAACATACCTTGAATAACTTTGTTTGGAACTGAAAACTGTACTTTTCACCTTGATTATGAATCATCATTTTGAGAAAATATAATATGCCTCATAAGTTATCAGTAAACTATCTGTTCAATCGTTTTGATACTGTCCTAAAGTTGCCTCGCGGAATTCTCGACATTTCAAAACATTGCCAAAATTTATAGATATTATTGTTTATATTTTTTATTATTGTCTAAAACAATAGCTAAGGTATGTATTCTTTGTTGTAACTACCTGTTTTTTAATGTCTGCTTCTAGTTTTTCCTTTGCTATATGAAATTTTGCAGAACAACAGGGCACTTTGAAAATAGTCTCAAAATTAAAAATGGCTGCCTTTTTTAAAAGTTTGTGAACAAAGTTCTGGAAAATTACTGCTGTTATAAAGCAGCAAAAATTAACACTTCGAATGACCATAACACTTCGCAACTGGCAGCTGCAAGAGACTTAAACACCTGAAAAACGTGTTGTCACAAAGTTGCTCCTGCTGTCCCAAAGCAGCCCGGTTTACTGTATTCAAGCAGTTATAACTAACGCCATCAGTAAAAGAGCATTGTATCTGGCCTTCCCGTATTCTGTATTTTCCATCCAAAAAAATCCATGAAATGTTTAATCGTTATCCTGGCATATATACAATAGATTCCCGAACGTTTTGATTCATATACAGTGCAAAGTTTTCTGAGCCATAGGGCAACAACAGTGTTAGTGTAGAGAAGAGGTTCTTCGTGGAAACTGAATATATATTTGGTTTTTAGGATATTTCAGATTATTTATTTATTTTCTAACCTATTGTTTACATTTTGCCAACGTACCTCGGGTTCCCTG
>CM061918.1:2513992-2559913 GCA_031002005.1 Vandiemenella viatica | reverse complement strand
CTGACAACCACCAGAAACCACCAAACAGAGGTTATGAACGGTATTTAATAACATTACTATTTAGTTCAACATCAGCAAAGAATTTAACTGTCAGAACATTGAAAGAAAAGTGTTAAATAGGTGCCCGGGGAGGGAGACGTGTCCCGTTAGGCGAGGCGGGGGCATTGTACCCTCAGCCAAGACGCTAGAGGGTGGAAGGACAACTCTGCTCAGCTGCGCGCAAAGCCAAACGGCAAATATCAGGCGCTTTGAAAATCACGTGATTTTGGCATACGCTACTCTACCAATGGCATATCACTACGGGGTCGACAAATATTAAGCCAGAGCTTCTTTTTCATGTAATGCGGGCGCTGTACTGAAAGAGGAGCCTTCTTCTTCGTGGTGGGGGATGGACGCCACAACGAGCACGTGCTGACCGGACGTGGCCCGATGCACATCGACTTCTTGGCTGGCAGTGGCAAGAAGCAATCATCACAGAGACCACGATGTTTCATATTCACTTTGTAATCTATTGAGATACTTAGAATCCAGTTATTGTTTGCACTAATCCAGCAAACTGTAAGGTCTGGGTATTGCTTGCTTGCAATTGTATTGCCTTGTGGTTGAAATAAATTTAAATATACCCAGCAATGAACCTAATAAAACATAATATTTTGTTCACCAGTAATTTCACAGCATTCGAGATTCTTGCTATTCCAGATTATCTAAACTAATATTTATCTCATTATACTTATAACTAGAGTCACCCCCAGGCACCCAATACAGTATAGAGCTCGAAAACTGGACTCTCTAACGCAAAACCACCTTCGTGGCTATCGGCCGATTTGAGAAGTAACGACGAAGAACAAAACCTCTCCGAACCCAACCAGGTCCGCCACACACAATTAGTGCAACGTGTGCGAAGATCTGCCATCAACGACGTCCACATTAATGTGGCTGCATTTGAGAAACATAAACTCGAAAGCGAATACTGCCCGACAACGACTAGTTTATATTGTCTCTCTTGCAATCAAAAATAACTTTTCAAAATGCTGCTGCGTCAAATTGTGACAATCTCCCGCATCAATACTCTGGTCGTCAATGATTCTCCTCTTCTCTTCGACTCAGCCAAAGATAACCTGCGTCAATACCTCGATTCAGTAACCATCATGCCTGATACAATACAACTACTAATTGTGCTCCACTTATGAATTAAGGTGATTCATTTTTTAGAAAAATGTCGTTCAGTCTTATAGCCATTCAGCCGACAGCTTTGTTTGTTTTATTCCTCCATTGTGTATATAGATTCTTCTACTGTTGTTGATGAGCACAATTGAATGGACGTCACAGGACGAATAGAACATTTAATTAAAACCACCCACACCCTAGACCGGACTCGAACCAGAGACCCCGCTTAAGCTGATTCTCATATGTTACGTTACAAGTGTAACAAAGTACCTACGAGATGGCAGCACCCGACGTTGTGTTTATTTTGGTCTTCCGGTTCCTATTAGGATCGCATTTAGGCATAGGCTATCTAGTCTGTAGCCTAGGGACCCGCACAACACGCAAAAATAAAAAAAAAATATATTAGTCGCTGTCTTCTTGTTGACATACGTGTGTTAGTAATCAATATTGTGTTTTATATCTTTCTCTATTGCGTGATTTCGTTATATTAATCATTTTTCTAGTTTTTTTTATTTAATAATACAAAATTTTCTACGTTAGTTTGTGGGGTAATGATTTTTACACCTGTCGAGAAGAGGAAGTTATCAATTTTATAGCGTTTTTGTATCATATTGTTATTAAAACTTTTGAGTTTGTAATTCCGTGGACTTTAGCTGAGGTTGTTTCGTTGCAATAACTCAACTACAATCTATCGATTATCAATCGAAAAATTGATCGTGCGAACATCACTTGTTCACTGCAGTCTCTGAAACGACACAGAAAACACGTTTCGAACATCGATTCTTCAGTAAGTTATCCTCGCCTATTATATTTTTACTATCGTTACATTATTCGATATTTTGGATTAAATGTTTATTATTTTAATAACGAATAATCGATATTGCTTTATATATGAGACGGCCGTCATCGTGTACACGTTTGGTCCGCCTGGTGTTTCACTTTCAGGCCAACCACCGAAATGTTGCGCGTTTCTTGTGTTTGTTGTTTTTTATGTTCATTATTCCCACCGCCTTCATCTTGCTAAGTGTTGGGTCGTATTTCCTTATTCTTCCTTAGTTTACTGTCCGCCCCATAGGAATAGCCTAGGGGCCTACAGATCCTAAATGCGACGCTGGCTCCCATACAAGACGCGTCCAGTAAACTGCGCCAGACACTTCTCGAGCGAGAAGAAAAGCACTGCCGCTCAAAACTGGCATGAAGACGAGATGCTTACTGTCTCTCTCTCTCTCTCTCTTCGTGTATCTTTCGATGCTGCAGTGATATTAATATGCATATAATGCCATTACTATTCTTTACACTCCATAGAAGGATTGCATTTTATAATGCCCCAATTCTTGCATAAGAGAGGAAAGAAAAAAATCTGCTTATTTTAAGCGTCAGGAAATATGAAGATTTAAGCTCGTCCTGCTGCAAGAAGTTTAGTGAAGAAGCAGAGAAGCAAGTGGCGAAGAAAGCAAACAGACGGAAGAGAAAAATGCAATAACTCCAGAGAAATCTGTGATTTGTCGTACGGCTAAGCAACTAATGTAATATATCTAAATATATACAATGACAAGAACGTTGGCAGAGTCCAGAAATTGATATCCAGTTCTTTCAGCCATTCTATGAAGGAAGTTGTAGCTCCGGAAACATCTTCAAATGGTCCATCATACTTCCGTAGAGGGCATTCCCTGATAATATGCTCCACACTCTCGGAAGGAGCTCCGCAGTCAAATGCGGGAGCATCCTGAAGACCCCACTTATACAGCATGGCGTTGCATTTCGCGTGGCCTGTTCTTCGACAATTTAGTTTGACACACTGGTCTCTCTTTAGGTGGAATCCCTAATCATGGTACAAATAAGAAAATATTTTCCTTTTTAGTTGCACCTTGAACTATGCACTAGTTATTAGTTAATATAAATGATTTGAATGACACACTCTTCCTTCAGCGAAAAAAATATACGTTTACATGAATGAAGTTTTTGTTAGTTTTTTTATGGTCTTAACAAAATAAACATAATGTTACCGAATGTCAGATGTTAGTCATTTTCGTCATTCCGATGCTGAAGTTCTTCCGATGTTTCTTATGAAACTGCAACTCTATCAAGTAATCATGATACCAGAGGTTTCCATTGTTCTCGTCTCCACGTGCTGTGCCCCGACAATGCGACGTATAACCACCAGAGCGTAATCTTATTTCTTTGTCCTCTATCTCCTAATTCTGCGAAACAAATGTCTTATTGCTGAATAATTCATCATTCGTCCTCGCTCCTGTAGTCCAGACAAACTTTGAATATTGGTTTGTGCTGGTACGTTACATATAGAAGACGAAAGAATTTTTGAGAAAATTTATTTTATGTCAAAAGATTCATCGGCATTGATTGCAGCACTTAATAAAACTTTTAGGAATTATTTTTTCTCTTTTTTCGTCAACCGCAATGTGGAAGAGTCGTGTGATACAAATGTTGTGTTGCAGAATTACAGTGGTTGATTTTAAATTGTTTCTCTCGATTCACGTATTTTCCGGTGCTTGTGATATCTGATATTTTGTGTAACAATGAAATCAGTACATATGGACACCCGTTCATTACTGAACCACAGTAATCAATTGACTTGATTAGCGGGAATAACAGTTTTCACAATAAACTAAATCGAAAGTTCTCTTTATATGATATTCGTCCAATATATCACTAAACGAGAAGCTATTAAACATCAGAGCTGCTGAGTATGGCAGTTAATTAACATTTTACATCGTGTCGCATATTTGGATGTGGTTGTCTCCTGCCTCAGAGCTACAAGCCGTGCTCTGCTGAGGATTCTGACTATGTGTGATGGGTGAGCTGGCATTCAGGATGGCACGGGTTCGAATCCTCGTTGGCCATCCAATTGCGAATGCCTGCATGGTTCCTTCAAAAAGCCAAAGCTGAATACCTTGCCGTTCCTTGCGCTAAATCTAGTCTTGCCGTTAATGTCATTAATGACTTGACGCCGACGAGCGGTAAAGTAAAAATAAAAATAAAATTGAAGACTTGTACAGCTGATGACCCATCACAATAAGATCGTGGGTCGCAGTTAGTATCGAGAAACAATGTAAACTTGATCACCGTTGTCGTAAGCATCACCAAAAGCTTTTTAATTACAACCATATACTAAATCTGTAATAAAGTGCTTAAATCGACTATCAAGTTTAACATAAGTTCAAATATTGTATAATTGACACCACTACTCCCAGTGGGCTCGTCTGTTGACCTGGTGACAGGGTTTTTATTGGCTGCGCATTTCGGCCCTGTCGTAGCTGTCGTGTGTAGCCCAGTAGTCCTACCGGGTAAAGGGGACTTACAGCTTAACGTAGAAGGAACGGAAGCGTTTTGCTGTACTTCACATTGCACAGCAAGATGTACCAGAGAAGAAGAGCGGGCTAAGGGCCTTTGAACATCCTCGCCGAGACAGGGATTCTAACAGTAGCCTTTCGACCCCAGTCATATGCGTTAACCACTGAGACACCACAGCACTCTATTCCCAGTAAAATAATGCAAGAAATCATATTTGTGCTGTCTTGCCATGAGGTGAGGTAAAATTGCTGAATTTGTGTGTAGCCTCCGCTGGGCCACAGCAGGGATCATGTCGATAGCCACCAGGCGCGATGGGCTATGGCTAGTCAGCCAGCGAGGCACCGTGTCTGGAGGAAACAGGCCACCGAGCAACCAGCTGACTTCAGCCTACTTTCTGACTGAGCGTGGTGGGTGAGCGGTTAACGCTCTGGCCTCGCATTCGGGAGGACGCTGGTTCAAATCCCCGTCCGGGCATCCAGATTTGGGTTTTCCATGGTTTCCCCACATCACTCCATGCGAATACCGGGATGCTTCCTTCAAAAAGGCCATGACCGAATTCCTTTCGATACTTGTCCCCAGTTCTATCCCGCCTTTAATGACCCCGACGTCGACGAAGCGTAAAGCCATAAGTAAAAAAAAACACCTACTTTTTGCAGGTGCCTGCCCTGCCAATAATTTAGTGTCTACCAGCTGCGGCAGCGAGCGTGAAAAGGAAAATGTGTAGATAGGCGAACCATTCTCACGTGACACACGCTGAATCATAGAATGTATTTCGGACAGCAACACCGAGAAGCCTCGATCCTGCAACGCTAGGATGGACACTGATAAAAGCAGGAATCATTCTCAGTCGCAATACCAGCTACCAGTGGAAGAGCTGTGTCTGGAAACCACAGCACAACACAATCAGTAACTGGTATGCCAAAGGAGCAAGAGTGGCATTCACTGGAAGACAGGAATAGGGTAAAGACAGTCATGGAAGTGTAAAAGGAGTATGTTGGTGAGGGGTGGAAAGATATTCGTGTAAGAAAGAAGAGAGGCGTATGGAAGGGAAGAGATGACCATGACCTAAGCAGGCACTCGATTTCAGGCACAAGGGTGAGGGAAGATTTTGTTTCATGGGTAAGGAGGTCGGGGATTGGAATAAGCTACCAACAAAAATGATGAAATAATGTAATTGAGGGAAAAAATAGGCGGGTACAGAAAAGGGGGAAGATGAGTGTGTGAGGAAATTGTCACCGGAGCATGCTGTTCATCGTAATTATCACTACGGTAGTAATAATGACACGAACAATCTCACAACAGGTGAGCAGCATCGCTAGTTTGGCAGTAGATGTCCATGTAAAAATAGTAGCCTTTCGCTTATCACACAGTTTCTAGGTCTGCACAGCAGTTCACCTCGTCAGTGCTTGTATAGTGGAACACCACTTATAAATTCTAGATAGAGCTGTCAAGGTAAGTGTGTGTTAGTAAACATGCTACGGGACAGCCTAATTCCTCTCTGACACCGGATCCCGAGTACTGGGTGTAACATAACATACGTCTGAGTCATACAGTAGTATCTGTGGCCGGCGCCGTCAGTAAATGTCTTGGTATAGTAGTGAGTCTTTGACCTCCGTCAGGTGAAGGTCTGACGCGGGAATATTTTTCGGACTAATAGTTGAAATTGTGAAAACTTTGGTGAAGTGGATGATGGAGACTTGTATTATGTGGAACTAAGTGTTTTAAAGGGAATGTTGTGTTTTCAAGTGACTGTAGAGTGTTAAGAGGACGATAGTGAATGTGGGAGACTATTTTGTAAGTCAACCTCTCTTATCCCACGAATCTGTGGTTTTCGAAGAACAAGTCCGATTCCTTGTTGATATATTGTTTGGTGGTGGTACTTTCCGTCGGTGAGGAGGCAGAGATTAATGAACAAGAATAAAGTTTTTTTTTGAGTAGATGTTCACCCTAAACTGTGTTACTCTCTCATTTAATTATCCCGATGGAGAATATAATAAAATGTGCTCCTCTATATGGTATCTCGTCTGTCACGGAACGCCACGTATAATAATTGTCCTTTTCTTTATTGCTCTTCTTCTCTGTCCGGTACGCCACATATAATATTGTACTCCTTCTTCTTTACTTACTATATGGCATCTCGTCTGTCACGGAACGCCACGTATAATCTTTGTACTTTTTACTAAACTTCTTGTTAGTAAACGGTGCCAATACTTCTTTTTTTTATTCCACCAAAAGAATACAAATAACCATCAAAACATCCACTCGGCTTTTTTATTTTAATTTACATTAATAATTGCATCTTTCTGTGTACAGATAGAACTCGCAGTTATTTTCTAAGCGTACACCTCTGCATACCTGTTTCATCTCCTCTCTTCTTGCCCAAAGATCTTCTTTCTGTACTGTCCAGAGATTTTCATGTACTTTGTTCATCTGGTAATAACGATGCATGGAATTCTTTGACACAATACTTAAGAAATAATAATAACCCGATATAAAACACTTTTCAACAACATACACATATAATCAGTTTACATTAGTCAGAAACCAAATAGTGATTCGCATATCAATAAACCCTTCCCATTGAAATAATATAAAACAAACATTAATTACTAACTCTTTAAAAACTAAGATGCTGTGTATTGTTACAAGAACAGTACCTAAACCTGTCGACCGCGGCTTAAAGAACCTTTTATTCAATTAATAATTGTTTGTGTTCGATAAGTGACTTTTAATTAAAATCAATAATCACGCCAGAAGGGTTTCATGTGGTTAGAACCGTGGTCTTGCTGGGTGAGCAGACGTCCAACGTTCGACGCTGGTAGACGTCAACAGTAAAGCGATTGAGCGAAAAACAGAAACAAAACATGACTCGGTTGATTTTTAGTTTTTTGTGGCACTAAGCATCGTCGAAGCCCAGGTCTGTGGAGGCGCAGACGGCTGGGGATAGCGATTCAGCAGCGGCCTTGTGAAGGGTCCACACCGGCTCTCGCCCAGAGTGACTGGGTAACTCATAGAAAATCGAAATCTGTATTATTTATAAATATTATACACCGAGAAATATTGAATAGGAAACATAATTTTTCTACTAGCTTGGCAAGTGTTACAAATACTTGCAGTGCTCCGTTAAACCTCATAACAACTGCACACACATTAATTCCTTCGTCTCGCTATTTGACACTAACATACACATTAAATAATTGTGGTTACACACACTGAATTTTTCCGTCTATTTACCGGTCTCTAAGTTTAAATTACGCTTGAAAATTCGGCGCCATATCAAATTATTTTGAAGTTTGCATAACATACATTTATATGTTTCTTTAAACTTGGATTGCAAATTAAAATCATGACACAACACCTTGTTTCGTACACACTCTGAAATACTGCAAATACAGTATAGCATAAATTTAAATTGCCTTTGAGCTTATGAGAGCAAACAGACTATTTGTGATTTCGAGAAGCAACATCTAAATAGACCTGATGAAGACAACCGAGCAGGTTGTCGAAACGTCGTCGTTTTATGACACCATCCGGCTGGACACCCGTGAAACTTTCATTGAATTAATACGCCGGGAATGTCTCCATTTGCATATTTTAATTCTTTTTTTTTACATTACACTGTGAAACAGTTTAACAACTGTAAATCTATCCATTGTTTACAACTGACTTTTTTTTGCAAGTTATGATTGTATAGAGTTAACTGACCACTATTTTACAAATTATGTGTGTCTGTTCATCATTTTAGAGTTCGCCGGACTGTATTATTTACAAAAAATGCCTATGTAATGTGTATTGTATTTACGTTAACAAGAAAAAGGGGTATATTTCGTAACTAGAAATATATATACATATATATAGGTTGGTATTTATGTTTTTATAATAATTATTATTGGTTTGCATTTATATTTTTTTATAATATGTGTTATAATAATTACGCAGGCTTCCATGGTCGTCGTAAGTATTACCTTGGTTCCGCGGGTGGAGCCGCGTCGATTTGTTGGAACCGGGAGACCCAAGATAATGCGTACTTTTGTTTGTGAAATATGAAGATAAATTGGGGAAACTGCATCCAGGATGGTCGGAACGTGGGGACCAGGACTGGAACCTGACCGCGTTCTATCTCCCTGATCCAGGTTAGCTGCTCCTTAGCGCGCACAATTCATATCAATCATCCGTACTCTATGACTTATCCAAACACTTGTGCCCCAATAGTTGGTTTACTTACGAATAAATACTTGCAGTGGATGTAATTGCTATGCCATCACTCAAAAGTTATGAAAACAATTTTGGATGAGGTTTTATCAGTTTTAAAAATTAGGTTCAAACTTAAAATCTGTGGTATTTTTGATGACTCTGCGTGACCAGGCGCCGGAACAGGTAATGATAATGTGTTTATAATCTCAAAACAAACACACCAAAGACATCTGATACAACGTCAGCCAGAGATTTTAAACTCCACCAGCTATAAAGATTAGGATAAAACATAAAATCTGTGGCATTTTTATGACTTTACGTGACCAGGTACTCAAACAAGAAATGATAATTTTTTTATAATCTCAAAAGAAACACACAAAAGACTCTTGATACAACGCCACATAGAGGTAATAAACTCCACCAAAGATAAACACCCCTGCCATTTCGTCATAACACTATTCCAGGATTTTTGGTACTCTTCAATGTTTGTGGAATTAGAAAATTATAATAAATTATGATTTTTCTTAATATCGACCTTTTGTTTCTTTAAAAATTGTGATTAACATTTTATTCTTTGTATTGTTTGTGATAATTTGGATTTACTTTTATGTATTTTGATTACTTATTTTTTTCAAGCTTCTGAAGATGCTGAAGATACACAAAAGCAGCTGATCACTTGAAATGGCCGAGTTGCGAGTGTCTGGATTATTGTGATTTCATATTCCAGCAGCAGTGTACAAGCGAAGCAATTAATTTTTCCAGACATAAACATCTAATTCCGCACAGGGTGGTGGCAAATTTTCGCGTCAATGTTACAAAATGACGAAAAGGAAAATACCGAGCATGCCTGTTCTGGGACAGCTGACTGGCGCCAATTTACTAAATCGTATTTTTGGTGTGCTTGGCGATTGTGGTCTCTCTCTGTATGTAAGTGGCAGTGAACAATCTCAGGCATAGACAATTGATCGCAGATGGAAAATTATAGGGAAATTTTCACCTGGAACTCACTGGAATAAATACGTTAATGAGGGAACTGTTGTGAACAATGCTACATGGAGAACGCAAATCAAACCTTCCGTCGACATAAGAAACCAACTGTGACCGAGGAGAGATTTATGCTTTATCTGCTGTTCGGGTTTAAAAATGCGATAGAATTTTTACAGAATACATAAACTGAACTTGTTATATGTTGCAAAGACGCTGTACCACAGACGAAATATACAATCCCTACGACAGCTTAACCAGAACTTCTGCTAATATTGCTGCACGAAAATAAGAACATTACGGTTAATAATTCACTGTGTCGCGATGTAAAGTTGACCCTCATTATGAAAGCTGCGAAGCCCTGTGGTAAACTCATCTTTTTTTTTTTTTTTCCTATTGATGTTTGTACTTAAAATCAGAAATTTATTTTTACAACATTTCGGCAGATTGAACATCGGCATTTCCTAATACGAAAATTCCATTCTGTCGGTACTGTTGTTGATTTACAGCTCATGGTATGTGTCTGAGTAATTTAGAAGTTGTTTTAAGTAACGACATATTACTTGTCGCAGCAGTGTGACAAAGGATTTATGAGTTTGTTCAAGTAAAATCTGTGATTGGTCGCAACAGTAGTGAGTGCTGTAATAAGCAAACGACGCATTAAAAAATAACTCCCTTTGTGTTGTTCGTTCGTGACATAATTAATGCCAAATGTTAGTAAACTAATGATGACACGGCCCATGTTCGTAGATGACGTCACCGGAAAACAGTGAAGACAATTAAATCCTGATAACGACGTAAGAAGCTTGCGTTGAGTCATACAGGGTCGAGAATTTTTCTGACTACGGTCTGTGTAGTTTACTACAGTTCTTTTAAAGTAAAAGGACATTAATATACGATTTGATCTGTGATAATGTAATCATATCTACAGCAAGTATTCACGTATTTAGTTTAAATGTGATGTAAATTTGTTTGATATTAACAGATGACTTGAACGACAGGCATTGCCAGTGTGGGGAGTGCTGCAGGAACTCGCCGCCCTGTCATTAGCCTGCTCTCTCCGGGTCCTAACGCAGTAGCGAGGAGTCATTACCGATGACCTCCGGTAATTCTGTTTGGACACTCGATAATGTGTCCTCACAGCATGTAAACTGTTTAGCGACTTCCTGACTCGTCTGTGTGGGGGCCTAATGGTGCGACAGAAATGTCTGTGCCTGACCTTCAATGTCCTCTGCCTCGCTGCAGCAAGGACACTGCGACCAGTGCGCGGACGGCAAGACCTAGACTACAACTTAATTACATGCCGGCCTCGATAGCGTACGGGCTACAGCAATAGCTCCGCGTGCCGAAGGTCGCCGGTTCGAATCCGGCCGCGGGCATGGATGTCGTGTGTCTGTGTGAATGTCCTGTCCGCCCTGTGGTGTCTATACTTAGTAATCATAGCATACTGGAGAAACTATATCACTGGATGAGATATCATAAACACATCGAGCTGGCTGAATGGCTTAGTTGCCGAAAGGCATTAAAATTTAAAAAAAACAACTTAATTACACTCATAAGGTAGTGCGGAACGTTCTTTTCTGGATGACGCATGCACACCATTATCTACCGCAAAAACTCAAAAAATAAATTATTGTCTGGGAAAATTTCTAACGATACATACGTTACAAAGAATTTTTTTAATGAATAATTTTAGTTTAACTGCGATAACTATTTTCCTACTCACAAACTTCATTTCGGCTCTTTTAATTTATTTCAATTAAATTGTTCGGTATTTCTCTCGGTAATTTTTTCCCGTCTGTGATTCCCTTACCTGCAACAGGAACGTTTCCCACTGCATTAATCCTGCCGTCTAGTTTCTCGCTGCGTTGTCTCTGTTGGTTGTGGCACCGTGCTGCTGTCCGGCGCTGACACGGGGTTACCTGGTTCCAGTTCTGGAGGCGGAGAAAATTTCCGTCTTCAGAACTTGGAAGGCGTAGTGGGGAGGTTGGTGGTTCACAATTCCTATCACCGGATTGTGCGCCACAGTCCTGGGTTAAATCCCAAACCTCTCTGCATAACATAAGGAATGAGTTGATATGACAATGTGGACGATAATTCGTCCGTCGGATGGATAACTTAAGGACGGCTCCCTTTGCGGTGTGTTTTCGGGAGAGTAGGCCTGAATGGGCAGGCACCTGGTTTCATCCTCCCAATTCTTCCATCTTTCATCAACAACACAAACAATACGACGAGAGCACACACTAACGAATACTGCCACGCTGGTAATGGTAGAGAGAAACCAATCCAGTCCACCTTCAGTCCAGATTAGTGTTGTAAAAAAACCTTTTTTTTCCTAACTTGAAAAAAAAACATGAAAAAAAGTATGAAAAAACATGTTTTTTTTCTGGGACATGTTTTTTTTTTCATAACTACTAAATCTCTAATTTGAAAGGCATTTGTCGTTTAATATAACTGTTTTAGAGTTTATACTAAGTACTTATCTTAATTTTTAATCTACTATACTTTTCTGGTTCAGTAGAAAAGAAAATTACGAAAAAATTGGCAACATTGATATTTTCATTTACGAACGGGACTTTCCGAAGAGTCTTGGTTGCGGCGGGAAGGAATCCCCGTTGTTTTGGATTGGATACTCACTATTGAACTATTGCTGCCAACCCTACGAATTTATCTGTAGTCCTTCGGATCTTTTTAAAAATTTAGAAATTTTTAAATTTATCTACGTTTTTTTTGCCTCTTTTTATTGCTTATTATGCTTTTCTTATATTCGTATACTTGTTTAACTCTCAGCGTATAGTGATACTGAGTCATATTGTGAGTAATTATGAATCGTTTCCTTGCAACCTGGCGTAAACCAACGATTGAAAAAGAATAAAGCTCCTATTTTGTATGACAATAGATTTTAATTCAAACTTAAAACACCGTAATAAGAGAATTATCAACGCAGTCTTTATGCACAGTGTGTACTTGCTCACAATTTAAAATTGCTATCTCAAAATCTTTTGCGTACAATACAAGAACAACCAGTAAAATAAAATGTAAATATTTCTGAAGTTATGGATCTAGAGGAGCCAGAAGAAGAAACAAAAAATTCCGACACCGACCGAACTAGTGTTGATGGTGCTGATACTAGTGATTGTGGTACTGATATAGAGGATGAATATAAAATTATGTTACCTATATAGATACATTTATGAATCATTATGTAAAACATTATAGGATTCAGTAAAATATAAAACACACATCTGAAATGTAAGTTCCATAAATAAAACTATAATTTATCAAATATATCGTTTTCTGAAAGAAAAAAAAAACCAGGGTGCTAGGTTTTTTTTCATGTTTTTTTCCACAAATCTGAAAAAAACATTTTTTTTTTTCAATTTGCAACACTAGTCCAGATATTACCGTGCATAGGAAGCTCCTACACTGGGACGTGGGAATGGTACTGATAGAAGCAGACTACGTTTTATTGATACAAACCATCCCATTTACCCACAGATTACTACCGCCAGGGCAGTGACTCTATCCGATCGTGGAAAATATACCGTTGATCCTCTGCCCTAGAGAGACACAGCTGGGGTACTTCCAGAGTTTACGGAAATCTGGTTGAAAGTGGTGTCGCAGATGGTATTTTAAAAAACACATTTTGAAAGAATTAACATGATGCTTCATCTGAAACTATGCAGCAACTGAACCAACCAGACCTCGAGTGTGTCTCGAGTTCTGAAGGGCTCTAGTTGGACGCTGAGACGCTAAATCCACAGTCAAGGAGATATTCGCCTTGTCCTTCATAACAACTACCTGGCTGTGCGAAATTACCACGAAGCCGAAGGTATAAAGTTCCTCTTACTTGTGTTTGATTGTATTATAGAGATAGCAGTCTTTCACAGAAATAGTGAAACTATCCGTGTCCATAAAAATTTGCGAGTGTGTAGAAATTGCGGCTAGAGCCGAGAGACAAAGCACCCTATCAAGGCTCAGCTAGGCTCATAGGGTCGCCTAACAACTACTTCTTCTACATAAGAATATAGTAACGAACACACAATGAAACAAATTTAGTGATACAGTACCAGAGGAGGGAAACCAGACATAAGGCAATCGCGCCTACAAGCGACATCAAGCTGTATGCAGTTCGAACTTAAGGAAACACAATGATGCAGTAAACCAGCAGCTTCACCCGTCACTCTGCACGGCTCCACGTGATTGCTGATGGCCTCGTCTGTGTAGAGCACGTGCTAATCACAGCCCCAAGTGCGCACCTTGCTGGCAAAATGTCGCCAAGTTATCAGTTAATATTAGTTTGCTTTGCTTTCTACTGACGTCACTATGTAAATGTGATCATAAAGAAATAAATAAGCATACTCCTTCCTAATTTAAACGAGACGAACATTTCTAGGAAAGGGTAACCTCTCAGTCGAAATAGGTACCTAAATTCTTGCGTGCTGCTTAAATTCACAAATTATATTTCTCACTAAAAATTCAGTTTTAATAAATTTAACGAATTTTCGTACCTTTTGCAACAATAACTTTTTTATGCGCTATGGTGTGGCGGTAGAAACCTGAAACTGACCACATGGGGTCGGTCTTCGGTGGATATGAGGAGCCTGTACTTACACAAATTATGTCGTACACCCAAAGTGAAATCCTTCACTTCACGTAAAGCCAGCAGATATTGACAAAGAAAATGTGAGAAATTTTATATTTTTGTTGTTACCAAAGGATTTAATAGTGTAAAGTCGCATATGTGTGTCTAGAGCATCCCCCAGGACTCACGAGTTGTGGCACCTGGAACTTTTTCCAGTTGAGCCAGGCCCCCTCTTTTAACTTTACTCTCTTCTTTAGCTCTTGTTCTTTACTGATCCTGATTCTATTTTAAGGCTGTAGAAAGGCAGTCGATTATAGGAACAAAATGTGTCTAATTTAGGAGCCTGTCTATTTGAATGTGTCAACTATAGGAGCAAATCCACAGTTTTTTTAAATATATATATGTTTGCACTTTTTACCTGCAACAGTTGTATATTATACACTAAACACATTCAGGATGCGGAAAATGTGCTTAGAATGCATTTTTATTAAATAGTATTGTAAGAGAAATATGCTCCTTAACCTTAAATCCAAATCAAAGGAAATACGCAAAGACTCGTGAGCTTTCTAATTCCGGTGCTGTCTACATTAAGTGAGTAATCATGTCTGCGACTTGATTTCACCAATGATTATTAATTAAAGCAAGTGGCGTCGTAATCAACGCATTTCTGTTGAATCTACTGATTATTCGTACCAAATGTGAGAAGACTAATGATAACAGTTAATCACAGTCAGATGACCCAGAGTTATCTATCAGCTATAATTACAGTATTCCTAAATCACTTCAGCTGTTCATAATCCCATTTCTTAATAATTTTAAGTCATAATACAAAGAATTTATAGGCTATTAGTATATATTTGAAATCTGTAATGAATTTAAAATTAATGGCAGTTAGTCCAACTATTAGAGCCACATGTGGTGCAACTTCATCATCATCCTCAACAGTTTCCAGCCTCTGGCCGGGTCTGCTTCATGCACAAGCCTCTCCATTCCCTTCTCTCTTCCCACCACCTCTCTGTCACCAGTCCTCTCCTCTCTTCCGTACACACTCCTCCACTCGACTCATACACACATTCCTTAGTCTTCCTATGGATCGTTTACCATGCGTCTTAATTTCATGGATTTTTCTTGGAATTCTCTGAACCTCTATTCTCTTTATGTGTCCATACCATCTAAGTCTGGTCGTCTGTCATTTTATGTAGGGTGAATCTAATCATTTCATTCTTTGACCTGTCCGCTTTAGTAACTCCCTTTCTACCTCTTAAAAATTCCATTTCGCTTCCTTGTACCATGCTGATATCGCGCTTCTTCTTGATAACATCTCTTAAATATGATACCAGGTATGCAGTATTAACAGACATTATTAATTATTATAAACTGCAGTTTCAAAAAATTGCAACACCCAGAAGAATGGTGAGAATCCCTTATGAATCGGAAGATGTGCATAACTGTGGAATTATAACAAGGGATTAAGACTGCAGATAGATGGCGTGCACGTAGGCCCAGCAGCGCTCTCTTTTTTGGGACCGACGAGATTAGTGCTACCCCATGCTCAGTCAAACGAAGTGTAAACGTTAACATCATAGGGCGCATTATCAGCATGCCAGCGAGTGCGAAGACTGGTATCCAGGAAACGGGTTTGTCGAACCCGCTTCAGCGACGGTGGTTAGAAGGGGATCGGCCTCAGCGACGAGCGGACACTGGACGGCACAGTGTGATCCAGTGCCGCATTTAAGCACAGGCTGTAATCTATGGGCCCGCACGACACGCAAAAACAAAACAAAAATCTAACATTTGCAAAGAGTGTACCCAGTTTCCGAAACTATTTTAGCGACGGAAGTACAGCTGACACCCGCTGCCGGTAATCAAAGCAATTCGTTGTGCGTGAACGACAGAGTGGCGTGACAAGCCGTCAGAAGGGATACATCAACACTAAACAGCCCTGATGAAGGACCCAGGTTGGGCGTCGAAACGTTAGAAATAAAACATCGTTCCAAGCAGCGCGAATCCCACAAAACTAAGCGGAATATTTTAGTAACATTATATTATTATTATTATTATTATTATTGCAGCTATATCAATCCTTTTTTCAGGATGTAGCCTCTTTAAGCCTAATGAGCTATATATTAGAATTTAATTCTACATAGTGTTGCTGTAGTTCTTTCCAGGCCGATCGATCCTGAGCCGCCCTCTTCCAGTTCACGCCTGTAACTCGACGTATATCCTTATCCCAGCGATCCGGGGGTCTTCCTCTTGCTCTTTTCAGGTTTCTCGGTATCCAGTCCAGCACTACCGTAGTCCATCTTTCATCTCTTTTGCGAGCAACATGACCGGCCCATTGCCATTTTTGGGTCATGACTCTTTTTAAGATGTCTGTTACTTTAGTTATTGAACGGATGTGCACAGCCCTTTTCCTGTCTCTTCTTGTAAACCCTAGCATTGCTCTTTCCATACTTCGCTGGGCAGTTCTCAGTTTTTGCTTCGTGTGACTATTTAGGGTCCAAGTCTGGCAGGCATATGTGAGGACCGGTAATACACATTGTTCAAATACCTGTTTTTTAAGATGTATTGGCATGTTCGATTTAAAAACTATGGAATTTCTTCCATATGCTCTCCAGCCCAGCTTTATCCGTCTGTAGATCTCAGGCTTTGAGTCACCATTCATATTGATCAGTTGGCCAAGATAGATGTACTGATCTACGAACTCAATACCAGAATCTTTCATGTCCGCCTTGTCTTTATCTTTTTCTGCCCATTTGTTTTGCATGATTTTGCTTTTTGATATATTTATTTTAAGGCCCACTTCACTGCACGCTGTCTCTAGTTCATTTATCAGTTCTTTGAGCTCTTCCAGACTGTTTGAGAGTAAAACTATATCATCAGCGAATCTTAAGTTGTTGAGATTTCTTCCATTTATTCTCAAACCTCGGTTTTGCCATTGGATTTTTGACATTGCCAACTCTAGGACTGATGTGAATAGCTTGGGGGATATAGAGTCTCCTTGTTTTACCCCTCTTTCTACTGGGAACTCTTTGGTGACTTCAGCGATGTTGACAAAAGCAGTGGAAGTGGTGTAGATGTTGTACAGTAAGTCAATATAGCCGGGATTCACTCCTTGTTCTAAAAGGGCTTGCATGATTGCAGAGTGATGGACTGAATCAAAAGCTTTTTCAAAATCGAAAGGCCAAACAGAGGGGCATCTGGTATTCATTTGCTCGACTTATTACTTCGTTGATGACTTGGATGTGATCTACTGTGCTGAATCCTGACCTAAAACCAGCCTGTTCAATTGGTTGCGCTGTGTCCAAGGTGGAACTGATGCGGTTATTGATGACCTTTGTAAACACTTTGTATATGACAGGAAGAAGGCTGATGGGGCGGTAGTTTTTAATATTGTAACGACTGCCCTTTTTGTATAGCAACACAATCATTGCTTTGTTCCAGCTGGATGGGATATTTCTCTCTTCGAGGCATTGTGAAAACACCTTAGCTAGGTGTCTGTAAGTTTCTTCTCCAGTCAATTGGAGTACGTCAATAGACAGGCCGTCATAACCACTAGCTGATCCTTTTTTCATTTCGTTCACTGCCCTTCTAACTTCATATGGGAGGACTTCAGGAATTGGTGAGTCTGGGCTTGATGTCATTAAAGGATTTTCATCTTGCTTGCTGTATAAGGACTGATAGAAGTTCCTGATATGAACCAATACTGCCGTTTTGTCTGTAATACGCTCATTATCATCATCTAAAGCTATTATTTGTTTCTTTCCTATCATTAATCTTTGTTTTGCTTTCTTATAGCCTTTCTTGTTCTCTATAACTGATCTGACCAGGTTTTCGTTATATTTCTTGATGTCAGCTGTTATTTCTTTTCTAATGGTCTTGCACAGTTCAGCATATTCAATTAGGTTTTTTTCAGGTTTTACTTTCATATTCCTCCGTTTATTCAGGAGAGTTTTTGTAACATGACGCATAGTAAAAGTGTAAAATACTATATTGAAGTTCTGAAATGTTCACGACGACCGGAAACAATGTTCGCGCTTGCGCAGTAAAATCCTTTGATGTGCGGGTGTACTGTAAAATAATATTAGAGTGTGAGTATACATATATCGAAAGTAACAACTTTTCAGCACAACGATGAGGACTTATGACCGTTTTAACCCAACGTTGCAGTATACTTAGGTAGGGGCGTATGAATGTAGATTGTAATCACTATCGTGCCACTACATTACCAACTAAAATTCCCTACCCTTTATGTCAGGTAAGATAAATTCATTTTGTAAACTATGTAATCAGTGATTAACGGCGGAAGGGAGGTCCGAGTTTTAATGATTAGTTTAAAATTAATACGTATATTTGTTTATATCTGAAATACGTATGTTTGTAATTAAATATTAATTCTATTTTTAATGCATTTTTTTTGTTGAATTGTTAATATAAGTCATTTTTTCTTTTTTAACTTTATTTCAGCGTTCAGGAATCTCGATCGCTTGGCGTAACGTGAAAAGATTCTTATTAGTGGATTGCTCCCCGCACCACCCATACAGCCCATATAGCTCTTAATATGTATCGCGACTGTTGTCCAACCTTGCACAACACGGTGTCAATATTGTGGCATTTTCAGGTGGATGTGACGCTGCTTTAATTCCCACCATTTAATTCGCTCTGATGTAGACTTTAATTTTATCGTAGAGATCGAAGCCAATGCTGAGAATGAGAAGGATCAGATGAAGTTGTCTGATAGCATAACTTCTGCATCAATTACAAACTCAAGGTCACTTCTTCTAATGGACCAATAGTCAATCTGCGTATTTCTTCTTCCGCTCTGGCCTCGCATTCGGGAGGACGGAGGTTGAAATCCCCGTCCGGGTATCCAGATTTTGGTTTTCCATGGTTTCCCCAAATCAATCAAGGCGAATGACGCGATGCTTCTTCAAAAAAGCCATGGATGAATTCCTTCCCGTTCCTTGTCCCCAGTCCCATTTGGCCTCTAATGACCTTAGCCGTCGACGAGGCGTAAAGCAATAAGTTAAAAAAATAAAAGAAATCAAAGCCTTCCTCCGCCGCTAGAGGTAGTGGACGTTTTCTGTGAAAGGTGTCAACCAGAGCCAAGTCCAATGCCTCAGCACTGTCCAGGATTCTGTACCATCTTCCTTTTTCTCTCCAAAACCCCACCATGTACTCAATCGAAACCGTATCTGTTCTTTCCAACGTGTCCATTCAGTTCGCCAGCGGCCAGAGTAGTCCATTTTCTTTAGCAGATTGCAAGTAGGTTTCACGGTTGATCCAGTATTCCTCGTTTCGATCATCTGAGAACCCAGTTTGTGGTTCATAGCAGGAAACTACACATCCTGGTGTGATAACAGTGCAGTATGACTGCCATCCTGTCCACTCGGCCGTAACCGACACAACAGCTTCGTCCACAGTGTAGAGAGCTCCGCAGCGGGTGTCGACATTTCTGCGTCGACTGGTGGCTCACATGTCGTGGCGTTGGCTTTGACTGACCAGACCACGAATGCCTCAGACTGCAAGGAGCTTGTGAAAGGCGTTACGGGGGGTCTGATTGGCCAAATGTAAGGTATTGGGACGAGTCTCGCTTCAGCTTGTCCTCGTGTGTTAGAAGCTGTCATGGTGAACACGATAGGGCAGTCTACAGTGTTGAGGGCACAGCGGATAAATACCAAGTTTGATGGCTTGGGTTGCCATTAGTTATGAGATATCGCCTCCTACGTATTGAGGAGCAACCTGAACAGCAAGTGCTATATGATGGAAGTTTTAGACCCCGCAGGTAGCTCTAGATGCTATATTTCAGCAGGACAATCGCCGGCCACCTGCAAGCCTCTTTCGAAGAATGGCGGGCACCACTGCTTCCCTGGCCAGCATAGTCGCCTGACATGTCGCGCGTCGAACTTGTTTCGGATGTGGTTGGTCGGCAACTTGCTCGTTCTGTTCCCCCTGAAACGACTGTGCATGCTCTGTGGACGCGCCTACAAACCGCGTGGCTGTGTGTTCGCATCCAGACTCTCTCTGATCCCACGGCACGACTTCTAGAGGCTCGCGGCGGCGTCACTCCGTGCCGAACTCTCACGGTCAAAGCGCAGCGCAGTTCTGTAATTCTAACCATTTGCGAATTGCCATGTCACTAATCTGTGGAATACAATTCAATTTAATCACATGTCTGTATTCTGGTGTTGCAATTTTCACATACAGTAGTGTATTAATTAAGTGAAAGAGAGGTAATAAAAACTAACGAAGTGAATATGAATATCCAGTCAGTAATGAAAGCATAGAATATATCAGGGAGATAACTGGTGGATTAAGAAACAAGACAAGGCTGTGCAGATTATATGTAGTTGCGCACGGAAAGATGTGGACAAATGAACACGTAAAGTAGACAGTTTATTGTGGGGCTCAAACAAAAACACTGGAACGAAGACATAATCGATATCAACAATAATAATAACACTATTTGGATGAACGGAATTCATGGAAAAGTAGCTGGTCAGATTTTTATGGGATATATTTTTTTCCTGCCTATTCGCCTCGCTGACGTCGAGGAAGGAAAGGACTGGGTGCAAGGAACTGGAAGGAATTCGGCCATGTCCTTTTCAACGAACCATCTCGTTATTCGCCTTGAATGATTTTGGAAAACTATAGAAAACCAAAATCCGAGTGGCCAGACAGGGATTAGAATCCGCGAAGTCCAGGTGGTAAAATAGGATATGTACCATCCTGTTAATCCAAAACATTAATTTACATTTTTTTCCGTCGCTGGTGACTGTAACATGATGGGATTAAGACAGTGGTCTGTAGATAATCAAGGGTAGGAACTGTGTACAACATAAGAGATGAGACTGCAGTGGAAAGAAGGTCTGTACATTTAACGTAGTTTGAAAAAAAATGATTTCAGGACAACGTTCGTTGCCTAATAAAAAGGAATGATATTCCTGTCCTGCTATTTGAATGAACGGTCGGGTTTTGGTGGTGTTCTGAATAAAGAACAGCGCATGACTTGGTATGAGGTGTAAAACACGGTGTGTTTCACTCTCATGTCGTCTAAACGCAGAGAAACTGCCCACTAATCGATATCCGTTTAAAGGTAAATCTCGTGTCTTAGTTAAAATGTTTATCGCGAGTTCAGCGCACGAGGGAGGGATTCAGTCACAGCTTTTATTTGTCGCCAGCGACGTGTTGACTGAATCACAGCTGGTTTAACGCACTGACCACTCCACGCGACCTAAGCACCGCGCGCAACAAGTGCTGCACAACAGACTGGTTAAGAGTACACAGAAGTACGATTGTATAAACAGAGGGTGAAAGCTGTGGAAACCGATTTCTTAGAAGCTAATGTCCTTCTTCTTGTTCTATGGCTTGTCGGAGTGGAAATGATTTGAGGCGAGGTGGAATTGGAGGAGTGGGGAAAAATTCGGTCATATCCTGTTTCAGAAAACCATCCCGGCATTAGCCTCCTGTTATTTTGATAAACTGGAAAAAAAAACCACAGAAATCTAGATGCCAGTACGGGAAACCGAACCCGCGTCCTCCCAAATTCCAGGCCCCGAGTGTTCCTGCTCATGTACCGGGATGATACAGGGTTAGACCAAATAAGGAAATAAAAAATACGGATGGATGTAATTCGAGCAGTACTTGAGAGTCACAGGCTTATGTGAAATCGACACAGGGCCGACGGAACAGAACATCGCGGGGAAGACAGTCAGAACATAGACAGATGACCTTGGGAAGAATTCTAAAAGCAAATAAAGAGGGTTATGAGCAGGACAAGACTAGAAGAAAACCCAGATGACCTGGAGGAATTTTTTAACGGGCTGCGGAATCGGCTCTTTCATTGCCAACCTGCTAATCCTGCGGACTGAAGAAGACCAGCAGCTTAGAGGGAAAATGGAACGACGGGGCAACCCAGCATTCCTCACATTAACAGTGGGTCAGTTTGAAGGGTTTTAAATTTATTACTGGGACGTTAGTCTGTCCACAATGTATTTATTCGCGTACTTATATTTTAATTGACTTCAGTTAGTTAGTGTACCCACAATCAGAGGTTTCGGTTGACAGCAAGTGTACTGTCTAGTGTAATTGTTGGTTTGGTTGGCACAGTGGTTAGACTTAAGGTTTCCTGACCCGTCAGAAGTTAGGTGTGACTCAACGATGGCCGAAAATGACGAATGAGTTGTGTCAATTAGTACTGAATTTAAATTAAAACAATGGTATTAAATAAAATAGGCAGAAAACACTTTAGGCTATCAAGAAATGCTAACATGCTACCGTAAGAGGGGGTTCCTTGCACAATGGTTTTGAGAGTTTTCATAAAGCATCAGATTTTAGCATGTGATTTCAATAGGCTTTTTAAGATTACAAAGATGGAAAGAATATATAGGAGAGTCGTATGATTTGCAACACCGACCGAAGGATTTCGTTTTAGAAGAAGAAGAGAAAGTCAGCAAGGAGGAGAGGGTAGCCACATGCTGGAGGTGGAAGTGGAGAAGGCTTTGGGGGAGATTAACAACAAGAAAGCCTGTTGGATCGATGAGTTACCTATGGAAATTCTGAAAAGTTTGAAAGATGAGAGAAGAAGAGAAATACTATATATGTGCAATGAGATATATGAAAGAGGAGAATGTTAAAAAGAATTTTTAACAACAGTGTTGACACCAATTGAAAAGAAAAAGAATGCAGTAAAATGTGAAGAATTCAGAACCATTAGTCTCTTATGCCACGCTGCTAAGATATTACTAAGAGTGTTAAATAGACGAATATCCAGCAGACTCTCCATGTCAATTGCTGAAGAACAGTTTGGATTTCAGAAAGGAAGAAATGATCGAGACGCTATTGGTTTGCTGAGAACAATAGGAGAAAGATACATTGAAATGGAAACAGATTGTTACATGGTTTTCATAAACCTGGAAAAGGTTTTTGATAGAGTGCAATTGGTAAAGTTAATGTATTTTCTAAAAAATAGAGGCATTGATTGGAAGGAAAGAAGTCTAATAAGTAGATTATACATCGAACAAGGAGTGAGAGTGGGGAATGATCTTACAGAAGAGGAAAAGATTGGAAGAGGTGTAAGACAGGGATGTTGTTTGTCACTCATATTATTTAACATATATTTGGAGGAAATTATAAAAGAAGTTTAAGACGTAAAGGAGGTGTATACATGGATGGAGGTAGGATTTCCTGCATACGGTTTGCTGATGACATGGTTTTGCTCGTAGAAAGTGTCAAGATACTCAGAAGAATGTTAGAGACTTTAGACAAAGGTTGTGAGGAATTCGGAATGAGAATCAATAGGACTAAAGCTAAATGTATGAAGGTGGGAAGGAGTAAGAAAGAAATGATGATAACGCTACATGGAGAAATAATTGAACAATTGGGGTCCTTCAAATGTCTCTGGAGTATTGTGAGTGGTGATATGAGCTGCAAGAAGGAGGTGAAAACTAGAATAGCAATGGCAAAGGAAGCTTTCAATAGAAAGAAAAATTTACTATGCGGAAGGCTGGATAAAAACCTGAGGAAAAAACTAGCTAAATGTTTTGTATGAAGCGTAGGACTGTATGGAGCAGAAACATGGACGCACCGCAAAGAAGATCTACAGAGGTTGGAAGCTTTAGAAATGTGAATATGGGGGAGGATGGAGAAAATAAGTTGGAAAGACAAAGTAAGGAATGAGGAAGTGCTGGAACGAATAGGAGAGGAAAGGTGACTCATAAAAACAATGCGTAACAGATAAAGGAACTGGATTGGTTATGTGCTACGGAATGAGTGCCTGCTTTAAACTGCTCTGGAGGGGACTGTAAACGGAGAGAAAAGAAGAGGTCGGCGAAGGAAGAAAATGATTGATGATATAATGATAAGTGGGAGATATATAGAGACAAAGAGAATGGCGGAACAGAGGGAGGCGTGGAGGGCTGTCACTGTGCGTGGACCTGCTGTATAGCAGAGAACCCTTCATGATGATTTAAGATTGTAACATTGCCAATGGAGTTTATTTTTATGATTTAGTTATTTTATTTACTTATTTTAGACTTTGCCCCACATTGAGAAATACCTTGATTCCCATTAAAACACATGGCTGTTGCAATGTAACCTAGGCCAAGATGAAAGTGCTTCAAGAGCAACGTATGAAACCAGCAAACAATTTGTTTTGTCCAAAACAAGCTATGATTAAACAAAACAAACTTACACTGTATCACCGAACTATGAACTTACACAATTTTTGCACTACGTTTTACAAATTGAACATATTTCCAATCTACCTTTTCACTGTGCTAATGAAGGCTTGATGAGCAAGAGTATCCAGTCTAAATACTCCCTTGAAAATGTACTCCACTTTATTAGTACAACAGAAACTTAAATGAAACCTCACAGTAATAACTTGAAGGTGAAGGTGAAAGTTGCAGTACTGCTCTTTGCCTGGAAACAAGTAAAGTTTATTTTCTGCTAACAAGTTTATCCAGCAACATCGTAAAATATTTTCCATTTTTGGTCCAAATTCAGTCTAAGAGAAGCAAACCCCAACTTACGGTACAAAGTTAGCAATAAATTCTAATTTTAGAGACTTTTAGTGCAACTGCCTACTACAATAATAATTCTGTGTGGTATGGTTTTTACTGGCTGCGCATTCCGCCCCTGTCGTAGCCGCCTTAACCTAATCCAGCAATCCTACCGGGTACAGGGGACCTACAACTTAACGCGCAATCCGAACCATGAAAGCGTTCTGGCGTACCTTACATTACTGTGACAGAGGTGAAGGTCGGGTTAAGTGCCTATGACAGGTGTTCGAGCAGAGGATCTTTCGAACTCCAGTCAGACAGACGGCTTAACCACTGAGACACACAGCCTACTGATGATGGAGATGACGTTATAGTCACAAAGCAGCAAAGCGCTCCCTTCCCGGGAACAGGATGCTTTAATCTCCTCTGCCTTTGTCGCGCCACAATGCCCTCACCCCAGTCAAAACCAGCCGGAACTGAATTTTAACATCGCATTAAAGCGCGCACCACGAGGATCGATGCTGGGGCCGGGGATACTCGGCGGAAGTGCGGAGAGTGAGGCAGGAGTCCCCTTCAGCGTGACGCATCCCCAGACTTCACGGCAGACCTGATGAATTATGCAGAGATTCGACTCGGTTTGCGATAACTACCTACTCCGTGACGTCACTGACACAGCAGTTATCCTAGGGATGTTAATACGCCGCCGTATCTGACATGGGAAGACACGTTCACAAATTACTCACACTGAGTTAGCGGCCATTTACATTGCATTTCGGCCGTCACCTTAACCCCTCCTAATCACGCTACCTGACACGGTCAATCGTTACTTTATCACGATGCAATTTGAATGGAAGATTGCGACCTGTTTACCTTCCTAAATATTGCCGGAAATACTCTTAGTAGGAGCCATTTCAGTAAATTACTTTCATTTGTTTGCGGATTAGATTAAAAAATATTTAATTTGTTTCCAGCGGACTGAAGCTAAACTTTTCTCTACATGGAAGCCTGCCTGAAAGCAGCCTCTATTTAAATGATCCGAGGTTAAGTGATGCGCTGCTCAGCCGAGAACAGTCGCACCTCGCATCATTTAAATGCCGGCAACTCATACTTGCGGCAGTTCCATCGTGTATAGCATGCATTTGCGTTCTTTTGAGGGAAAGAATATCAATAATAGTTAATTTAACTTACCAACAAATGTAGGAAATATTTATGAAAATTTGACTGAAATAGCTGTAATTAAAAATAGTTGCTACCAAATTTTGCCAGTCAATCTAATCACAATGTACCCAATCTTCCATTAAAATAGCATTTTTATAAAGTAATAGATGAACAGATAAATCACACGGCAACATATCACAATTAGAGACAGACGCAAAAGTTTTTAATGTCTGCCCGTCCGACTTTGGAAATGCATTTAGCACACACTAAATCAGATGAAGAATACTGCATAGCAGAAATAATTAGAATAGGAACAGTAGTTTTCATGAACAATCCGTAAGGGCATGTTGACAGAAAAGGGCTTTACTTGCTAGTGATAAGGATGAAATAATTTCGAATTTGAGTAATTTCGCATGTGACAGCGGACGCTATGATTTTTAATATCGATTTTGAGGATTCGGTATCTTCACTATCAAACACGCTACCCTTGTACAATCACTCTACTTCACGACCAAGATTATGGATTTCCCGAAATCACTTACAGCCCTAATACAGGGATTTTTCCTTCAATAGGCCCTGGCCGAGTTCCTTCCCGTTCCTTAAATATAGACCGAAAGCAGCCTCAACCAACCATCATTGAAAGCGTCTGACATTTTTCACTCTATGATCTTTGAATTGAAAGATTCTTCCGTTTCTGTACGAAACAAAATTTCATCGTCTCTCAGTCGTTTGTTTTGTTTGAACTTTGAGATTACTTACACTTCATTACATATTTTTGTGTATATTTTAATTAAAATATAAACATAAATACTCCGTGAAAGTTTCTACATATAAACAAGTAGACTCTCAGTTAGGGTACGACTACACTGGAACACACTCTGACGATACAGCAGATATCGACCAAACAAAAGTACGTAGCAATATGATTATTGCCTGTGGAGGAGGTTTCACTATGACCGAACTACTCGGCTCCATGCTCTGCCACTTATTTCATCGACCAAATAAATTTGTTCTATTCGTCCGAACGCGCTTGTCTCGAATCATTTCTGCATTCGTATTTAGCTATATCGCCGCATCGAAATGAAAGATATTTTTGCCTATAAACGTTTATTAAGACTTGTTTGATATTTCAGTAAATTACATATTTTTTTTTGGTAATACATCTTCTCATGAATTTCCAATTTCAGTTCAAAACAGACCAAAGTATATTGGTGATTTATACATACAGATAAAAATTCAACACATAATAATGAAATTAAAAATAAACCTAGAAGTCAAATGAACTCTATCCTTGAGAGTCACAAGCAGGGTTGTCATATTAGGGTTGCTATGTTATGGAATAATAGCTTTTCCAGGCCTGCGTTGCAATGCCTATTTTTCTTTCTTAGTGGATAAGTACAAGTAAAGCAGACTCATTTAAAAGTTCAGAATACATGAAATACAATGAATCTTTGTGCATAAATTAAATTTATTTGAAAAAGTTTATTCTAGTGCTATAGGATATACAATATTTCTAGTCTTTCCGTCTTTTGCAAAAACAGAGAGCCTAACATTGCTCGGGGGCTAGATACAAAAGTTTTGATGCTTTAATCCACTTGATCAGAAAGTCGTAAACATTATGCATCACTATCCAATTTCTCTACAGTTTTCGAGAGAAATACAAAAATCATAAAAGTCGCACGTGTAAACTTGTTTTAATAAACGTGAAAGGGCAGAGCTGGTGCTGTTTTGTGAAACAAATGTAAACACAATTTTTCACTTATTCTAAATAATATATCCGCAAAGCACCTTCGAGATTGGATAGAAACTGTAGATTTAGAACTTTAATACAATTTTAAAATTTCTATTTTCTTTCTCATCAGTTGTCAGAAATCGATCCAAAGCCATTCGACAGGAAATGTAATGGGTTCCCACAACATCCCTATTCATTTTGGCCGGTTTCCCTACAGTTTTTGAGATATTTGAAAAAAAAAAAACTGAATGGTTTCTAGTGTACATTTTGTTCACGCAGGTTGATAGGGGAGAGTGGATGGGTTTCTGAAAACATAATGTAAACTACTTTCTCATTGGTTTTAATGCATATTTGCGCAAAGTTCCATCGAAATGGGATAAAAATTATGGGTTTGTGCAAAATTAGGCGGTATATATGGGGAGGGGGAGTAGTTTTTTGGATTTTTTTTGTCAGAAACATTCTCCTTTAAAAAAAGCACCTACTTGTGTCAACTTCCATGGTGATCGGTCAAACGGTGTCGAAGTCTATTAATCTCAGATATGGCAACATTAATTTTTATAAACATAGATTGTTGTTCATTTTCAGTAGGGGTGCATCATAATCTACGAAAGTAATAAAACACAATTACTTTTTTATACTTGACTCACGTTATCACCTTACTGATCCTTTTTACGTAATAAAAATAGTCTTCAAATGTGTTCTTAACAAACCATAATTAAGGCCTTGGGCCATTGTACTGGACTGAAAGATTCTCGCGTTTCTGAACGCAATCACAATGAAATATCAAAGCTCAGTCACTTCACACTTGACGTGTTTGTTTTTTTGTGGTTAATTTCGATTCACTTGATATTTTTAGTTACTATAGAATAAGATTAAGTACAGACCGCATTAACAAATCGAAGCTACGCCACAGGTGAAGGTCAGTTTTAATGGTCCGTATAAATTGTAACTGAGACCGGAATTTGAACCGGGTACATTACCAGTCACATGCCGTAACCATCTGAAACATCAGACCAAATTTAGAAGTCATCAAAAGTATGTATTCAAACATAATAAAATAACCCACACTTTTCTGTAGAATGAACTTTATTTTTGCTATCTTCAAACACAAACCTAATTTTAAAGTTCATTACAAAAAAATAAAAAAAAATAAACAATATGCTGCTACCTTAGTCAGTGATAGAAAATGAAACGAAATTTTAAGAATTTTTTAAAATGACGCAATGTACCTTTTACGATCATCGGATGAACCTGGAAGTCAGGCTTAGAAAAATGTACCTTTTTAAGGCAATCGATAACACGAAAACAGAAAGTTAGGTTAGGAAATGCGGTATCAAAAGAAATTGAAGTAAAAATGGGAGTGCCGCAGGGTAGCGTTTTTGGATCATTGCTATTTATTATTATAATTAATAATTGTGATGATTGTTAATATCAGAAATTAGATTGTTTGCTGATGACATAATGCTATATAAAAGGATCAAAACGGTTGAGGGTTGTAAACAGTTGCGGGGTGATCTGGACAGGATATCTAGTTGGGTTGGTAAACATGGGATGAAGATGAATGCGAAGAAGAGTCAACTTATTAGATACACAAATAAAAACTTAAGGTTTATTATGATTATAAGGTGGGGAAAGAATTGCTTGTTGAAGACTTGAAATGTAAATATCTTGGCATTACATTTGATAACAAGCTTAACTGGGCAGGACACATAGGACAGGTGGTAGGACAAGGTTTCAAAGTTCTGCACTTGTTGGAGAGAGTGATGAGGGTATGTACGGGAGAAGTAAAGGAATTGGGTTACAATACTTTGGTCAGACCATTGCTTGAATATGGTAGTGTAGTATGGGACCCACATTTTGAGTATCAAATACAGGAGTTGGAGAAGGTGCAAAGAAGGGCTGCTAGATTTGTTTCTGGAAATTATCGCAGAGCGCAATCGGTAAAGGATATGATAAAAGAGCTGGAATGGGACTCACAGGAAGACAGAAGGAGGGTGAAGAGGGTCATGGGAGTGTACAAGGCGTATATTGGTGATGATGCATGGAAAGATATTGGTGTAAGAATTAAAAGTAATGCATGAAAAGGAAAAGATGACCATGACCACAAGCTGGCACACGATTTCAGGCACAAGGATGTAGGAAGATTCTCTTTTTTTAGGTAAGGATGTCTGGGATTGGAATAAGTTAGCAAGATAAACGATGAATAATTTGCCAAAAACGTTGAAAAATTTTAAAGTTAAAATTTGTAAAGGGTAAATGTAGGTGGATGCAAAAAGTGGGAAGACGGGTGTTCAAGGAAATTGTCATCGGAGCATGCGCTCCATTGCAATTTAATGTAATTTAATTTGGACGTAAAGGACTTGGAATTTCCGAACTCCCTCTATACGCTTCATCAGCCGGACAGCAAACCACACCGTCAAAACAGCGGCGTGTCGTCCGGCTCTCGGAGTCGTTTGAAGTGACTTCAATGGAGTGAGCGCCAAGTCTGAGTGCAACCTCTTCAGTCGGCAGAGCGAAAAGTCGAATGCTTTTAGATGTAATTTTTGAGTGAGTTTTTGACTGGTTGTTTCCCGGAATGAAGGAAGAGTAAAGAGTGTTTTTACTATGTTTTGGCAAATGAATGAAAAAGGAAAATTAAACATGAGCTGATTATGAGCTTTCTTAAATTAGAGCGACTTATTAACTGACTATAATGATGTGGTCATCTCTCGAGGAATTAGACGGTTTAGCAACATTTCCACTGTACAGGAAAATGCAGCGTGTTATGGATGAGAAGGCAAATACTATCGCGAACACTTTCAAGCTGCTGCTCATTCAAATTTTAATGTGGAATATTAGTTAATTCAGATCTGACAAAAACGATGGGAGCTGTTATCAGGACGAAACCGAAATCAATCTTACAAAAGAACCACTCGATTAATTTTTCACTAATCTATTATCAAAATCGATACTTAAACGCTTGCATCCTCATTCCACTGACCCCCTACTGTGTGGTTTGCCCTACCTCACTCCATATGCAGGGCAGAGAGGTTTAACATAGCACCCTGGTACACGGTTCTGAACCTACAAACGCATATTAAAAGCTTTTAAATGCTTTTAAATGCTCCGTAATACAAAGCTTCGGTTACACCAATGCGTGCCCATTCTGCGGTCGTGCTGCAATTTTGATCTTGAACCGAGGAAAGGCGGGTGGCGGGCGCGATGGCGTGGCCTTGTGCTTGTCGCTCGATTAGTTATGCCTCGAACTCCACGAAGTTCATTGTCATAGATTATTTTATTGCGTAATTAGGTAGCTACTTTAACACACTTTCGAAATCGTCGCACGTTTCTTTTTGATGAAAAATGAGGCAAAAAAATTGCAGTATTCTAGTATTACTGCAAGTAGACGATGCTCGCCCAAAATGTAGAAAAATATTATTGTATTCATTTCACATAAAACATTAAATTTTACAGAGTCATGTATATTATTTCTAAAAGGTGTTTTTTTTTATCATGAGCCATTTATTTCTCTTCATACATAACCGAAATCGATAAACGAAGTATCATTTTAAATATTAAGGTCTACGCTTTGGTAAGATTAAATTTAGAGAAATAAATTTATCGGAATTCAACCTTTAAATGGCAAAAGTATCATTATTTCTAAAATGTGTCCTTTTTGTCTAGCAAGCCCTTCATAACTAACTGATATCGTTAAACGAGATGTCATTTTAAAGAATAAGTTCTACATTTCGGCAACATATATTAAGAAAGGAATTTTTCCAAATTTGACCCTTTAATTCCATACCTATCATAATTACTAAAACGAGGGTTCTTTTTTTTTCTTTTTTTTGTCACGATTCATTTATTTTCCTTAATACCGAGCAGAAATCGATAAATGATGTATGATTTGAAACATTATAGTTTCCCATTTTGTAGCCTAATATTTAATTTTTTTTTACTCAACACTAAAGAGATAAACGTATTAACTATTAAGGTGACGCGTGTAAGACACTTCAGATCCAAGCCGCTAACCTTCGTGGTGTCGATAACGATCGGCCTCGTACCGCTAGATAGCAGCAACACATGCGGTGTGTAATATGTTTAGCGTATTAGTATTCATGCGAGGTCTGTGACAGTTAGGCTTCCTGGAAGGAATAGCTTCAGGTATGTAACTGAAATTAGTGGGTTGCAGGATATCATAAATCAGCTGAAATCAGAGATATATTGCTACAAATTAGCTGGTTGCTATTTCAAAAAGGGCGTCGTGGGCGAACGGTTAACATTTTGGTCTTGCATTCAGGAGGACGCCGGTTAGAGTCCCCTTCCGGGCACTCAGATCTGGGTTTTCGATAGTTTCCCCAAATCGCATCAGGCTTTAAAAGGCCATGGCCGAATTCTTTCACGTTCCTTGCACCCCATCCTCTCCCGCCTCTAATGACCTCGACGTCGCCGAGGTGAAAAGCCTAAAGCAAATATATATATTTGCTTACTGAAGAATAGCGAAGTTGGCGGTTTGTAGTTAGTTGAATTAAATATATATGTATATTTTTTTTTAATTCAACTAACTACAAACCGCCAACTTCGCTATTCTTCGCGTACATTTTGTGGAGTGTTAGTGTTTTGCTATGTAAACATTTTAATCGAGATATTTTTTACGGGTTATCAAGTTATAAATTCATTTTTCGACTTCCGCCTCCGCTTCTGAACTTCGCATCTAGAAAGACTACCACCGCTACAATACTAGTCGAAACAAACGGATTGGTCAGGTGGTGAGGGAGAGACTTAGTGGGGGTGTTAGTGGCTGAGGGCTGTGCTAAGGGAAGGACAGGGCTGGACTTGGATTTAGGTAAAAGTAATATTTTTGATGAAAGAACGGAGAATTTCTCGGCGTATGGATGGAAGGAAATATTCAGGGTCGTACCTCCGGTTTATGATATAATTAGCTCTGAGTGTCCGTTGACAGATGGATGTACACCTGAAGATGATGATGGAGCTAGCAGTCGAAACATCGTGTCGTTACAACGTAATGCAGCAGTACCTTCGTGGAGATTTCATTGTAATGTTTTTGACTTGTGCCACTGAATCGGTTAGTGGATTTCAGAGCAGCAGCCAGTATTTCGTTTGTTTTTCATTGCTAGTCAAATGAGCAGCCTGGTGACTTGTCTGACAGCGTATAAAAAGGTCCTCGGTTCGAATCCTAGTCTCGGCTGTGATTTTCCATCGTCCTTAACCCGGCCTTGTGCTCTGGCACAGCTTGCTGCGTAACGTGGAGTTCAACAGAACGCTTCCGTGGTTCGGATTCCTCTGCAGGTTGAATACACCCAGTAGGATGACCAGGTTAGGTGTGGGTAGAGGCGCTTGGCAGGTGGCGACGGAGTGCTTCGGGGATTTCCCACCAACAGGACCGGTCGCACTGAACTAATCTAACAAGTGAAATGCTTCCAGCCCTATATTATTAACCGATTTAAAGAATGACATTTCTCTCGATTCAAACTTTTCCTCTATTTATTTAAATGTGCACACCAGTTAATGGGAAACCACGCCATCTGTGTAAACGAATTATTTATTTAATTACTTACTGAAATATCATCACAACTGATCAAATGCTTTTTTGATAAATTCAACGAAAACAAAATAAAAAATAAGTAATTTTAATTCTTGTGCGTTGATTTAAGGAATCTTTTTTTTGGTTCAAATAAGATATTCTCCGACTGATCTACGTGAAACAAGAACCTAATGAAATAGAGTAATTTTATGTGGCACATCAAAGTCAGCATATGTAAATAACGACGACGTGAAAAATAATTATCTTTTTGACAAAAACAACATTACAGATTCCAAATACATTTACATTTCAAAGAAAAACAATTTTTAAGAAACTCACCCAACAACCTGTTTCTAATCCGAGGTCCAGTGAAATGTAAAAACGAATTCTGCGGACCACTTAGTTATACAGTCCTAACCTGTGTGTGTATTACCAACATGCGGTAAGACTAATAAAATCGGCATTAATCCTCAACGGATCGTCGCTCTCGTTAGTGTATATTCTTTTACAGCAGCAATGCAGTTGTATCCTCAATAGCTTGGAAGTTCCATATTGTTGCTGGTCGTTGAAATATTAATTACTTTTATGAAGTTTATCTTATAGCCTGCACTCTCTTACAACCTTATTAAATGCTTGTTCGATATTCATTTTATATTAAACAGATTTTATTAATTAATATTTTATCATATATTTAATTTGGATAGATATAAATTTTTAACATGGTGATTCGAAACTCCTTTCCGATCTTGCACAGGTTCAGAATCGCAGATTTAGACCACACGATTATTATTCATGTTCAATCTTCTACCACTATTATCGTCTTATTCTCAGTATACCGATTTATTTATCTATAAACACGTTTTAAATTATTGCAACTGAAGTAAATAACCAAGTTACAAACAAATACACAAAATCTGACACTATCTCTCCTATACTTCTCGGCTATTGCATTTGTAACGATCGATTCTCACTATTTCAAAACTTAAGTGGGGTTGAAGATAACAATCTTTATCCCACTTGTCGGGTACGTTCGATGTAATTGGAGCGCCGACCGCTAAAAGCCGGCCCGATTCCGTTGTCTCGTCTTTTCGGGGTCGTGCAACACGATATGCGCGGTCCTATGCCCCTGGGATATCGCCCTATCTGCTCACCCTCAATAATACACACTCAATTAGGAGGGTCTGAATGGGGCGGTGCAACACAGCTGCCATCTGGCGGCAGCGCCACAAGCGAGAGCACTGTTCCCGACAACAATGCGTGACTGTCTCGAGGCGTCGGTAGTTTTACCTCTACCCACGGAATAAAATGCGGTACTGTGAAAGTGTCGGCTACGCTCGCGACAAACGAACATGTTGAGCGCCCTGCACTCCGCTAGCCGATGGTACTTACTTCTCGGGATAATTAAGTTCTCTGTAAGGAGTTTCTAGAAATTGTAAATTGCAAGTTTGAGCGTAGGAAGCAGTAAATGCGTGTCAAACTTTAGGCCGAGAGACCCTGAAATGAGAGTTCTGCAGCCGAACGATAAAGTGTCGTGGCTAACCTAACCTAACCCTGTCGAGGGGACACAGTTTAACGTTTAACTGAGGAAGCGGTCATTTAACGGAAGCAGTGCCATCCTACAATTGATCCTGTCTCATAAAGAAAGCAATTCACAGCTTGTTTAAAAATAGCAACAAACTCCGTCAGATTTTTGAAGTAGTGTCTGGGAGAGGAGCAAAGCCTGAGTGGCCGATATACGAGGCGCGTCCAGAAAGTAAGTTCCGTTTCAATTTATCTCCGCTGCAGCGCTGCGACTGCAGTTCCGCACATGTGCTGTCGACGATGTGTATCAAGGGGAAGAACGTGCGCCATTTGGAGATCGCTGTCAGTTACGTACGCTTTGTTGTGCTTGTTTGAAATGTCGGCGTTGATTGAAAATCCCGCCGCCTGTGAAATCAGGTCTATGATTCGGTTTCTGAATGCGAGGAAAGTGAAACCAAGTGAAATTTATCGGCAAATTTGCGATGTTTACGGACCAAATGCGATGAGTGATTCGATGGTGAGAAGATGGGTCCGACAGTTCAATGGCGGGCGTAGGATGTGCACGACGAAGAACAATGTGGGCGTCCACCTTTGGTTACAGAAGAACTGGTTCAAGCGATTGATGTTCTTACATCTCAAGTCTTTCCTTGGCGGTCATCACTGCACCAATGACGACGAGCTGAAAGAAACTATTTCCAACTGGTTGAAGACACAGGCGGCAGATTTCTATGAAGAAGGTATACAAAACCTGGTGCCACGCTAGGACAAATGCCTGCAAAATTTCGGCAGTTATGTGGAAAAGTAGTTTAAGAGTTGTAGAATTTTGTGCAGTAAAAATTTCTTCTTTATCTGTGTACAATTTAATTTTATTACCAAACGGAACTTACTTTCTGGACGCGCATCGTATTAGAGAGACTTAAACACGCTATCCGTCTGTCTATCACCATTCAGTTAGATTTGAAAATTTCGTAACAAAATAATAATTAGTTTGCTTTTGATCTCATCTTTCAACAAAAAATAACAGAGCAATGGAATTACATTAGATACCTATTTATGCAAGAGACAACAATACAATTTATGGCAAAAGAATTTCGCGGGTTTCAGTTTCAACTAATTTGAGCCAGAATGTCGTCCCAACTACCCTACTTTCCATGTAATTTCAAACTTGCAGTGCGTCCATTACCTAACAACAATGCGAAATTTATTGTTAATTTTATTACACTGTACAAGAAACGGAGTTTATAGCTGAGGGTGGATTTGCTGAATTTGTACTCATTGCGATGTGTATATATTGTTGAGGCCACCAGCTCAGCTCCTAAGCCAGCAGACGCCATCCCTGACGTTAATGCCTGCACTAAACACCCTCTTCTGCGCGGCCCTCAGATATGAAAGAGTTAAAGAATAGTCAGTTTCTTTATTCTAAGACCGACAGAAAAGGTTGTAGCCAGTCCATTATGTTGACGCTGACGTCAAATTTCTGACACTTGCACATTACAATATATACAACAGCAGCAATTAACAGTGGAAGATCCAGAAAGGAATGATAAAATTTTAGGAAACTTTGTAGATATATTCTTAGTCATGAACAGAAGACATGATGACAAATTGAAATGGATCAGGTTTATTGCCATTAGACGCAGTTGCCAGTAAGAACTGCACCCACACTGAGCATCCATATGTTCGTTGATCCTTGCCGGCGATGTCTTCTTGGGCTATGTCTCTCAGCGCCTGCGTGTCTTGTGGAGTCAGTTATGCACAATTTGTGCTGGGTGATAATGTGTCTACTCCTTGCATCCCAGACATGCTATATTTACGAGTTGTGTTTGATTATGTGAGCTATCCCGGGACACTCCGTGGTTCGGATTCCACGTTAAACTCTAAGTCCCACAGGAAAGGAACTGGCCGTCCTACCTCTGACACAATGGCTTAGTATGCCTCCTTCGGGAGGATCCAACCAACCTTCGGGTTGTGGACTAAGTTAAGTTTTAAGGCTAAACAACTAATGTAATACATATAAATATATACAACGACAAGAACATTGGTAGAATTCACAAACTGATTTCCAGTTGTTGCAGCCATTCTATGAAGTTGTACGAAAGAAAAGATCTTGAAATGGCCCATCGTACTTCCTCAGAGGGCATTCTTTTATCTGCTCCACACTCTGGGAAGGACCACCGCAGTCACAGACAGAAGAATCCTGGAGTCTCCACGCACTCTTAGGCGATTTAGTAAGACTAGTGATCGCCCAGCGATCGAAATTCGACCGTAATTCATTAAGTTGTTTAGTTTCTTCCATGAAAGAGTAATAATCGAGTAATTTTCCGCATTACCTATAAAATTAAAACGATACTCTCCACGCGTGACTGTATGCTAAATTTTAACTTCTAATCTAACCATAGCAAATGATAAAATGTATTTATCGATGGTTCATTTAGGCCGGAAAACTGCTTTAGCTTTATGAAACATGAGCATTTAAATGAATCTACCAAAATAATTTCGTCATTTTGTGTGTTTGCTATTTAAATTTGGTCTATTATCATTTTGAATTTCACGCAAATAAGTATTCCTTATTTCTAGTCTCTCTCTCTCTAATGAAATTACTTAAATTAAAAAATCAAAAAATACTTAACCAAAGTTTAAAATTTTAAATAATCAAATGACCATATAGTATCTGGCAGAATCACTACATTACTTTTCAAAGTATTCCTTTCATAACTTCAAACATTAATCTCTACTTTATCCGAGTGTTTCGTTTTACCAAAGACCACAGAGTGTCTCAATGCGGGGAATTCACGTAAGAACGTTGGCTCCGATCCTATTTCACGCGCACACACACGTTCGAAAATTAATTTTTTGTTTTAATAATCTATTTGTAATCGTGTTAACTATGCTTATTATATTTTTGGGTGGGGTGGGACATTCTCCACCAGTGGTAAACTGTTACTGACCTGTTGAAATTTGGATTAACTGTTTCCTTAGTGTCCTCTTCACGTTTAGCCCTCTCCTTTTTCCGGAAAAGTCGCCACGAATTAAATTAAAAATGCCGAAATATGGGATGCTCCGCAACCGCGAAATGTTAGCAGCACTGTAAAAATGACACAAAACCTAAATAGGTTCGTTTTGTCATAGTGATCATGGTTAGGTTGAAATTCGACCTGGACCAAGAGTAAAAAGTTTACGGGAAATTCGTTCTGCGCAGAGCATGTCGCAAACCAGAGACAAACTGCGCATTTGTTTACAACTGAAGCAATCGATTATCTCTGACTGCTTATATCGATTCCAAGTTTGTAAAATATATTATATATAATTCTAGCTTTCTGTATTTCTTTAAGTTCCTCCGTTCGCCCAATATTCTGGCCGCTAGCTGCACTATCTACCAGCCATCAAAATGTTGCTTCTTGCTTCTATATAAGTTCAGAGATTAATTTCGACTATTTTGTTTCACCAAAGAAAACGAAGTAAGACCGCTAGCTGCACCATCTACCAGCCATCTGAGCGAACTACGTAGGCGAGCGAGCGTTTTATTTTACTTAATTTAATGTATTTGTAACGCATATTATATATAGATTTTAGCTTCCTTCACTTCTTCTCCATATAATCTTTAACGATGCCAAATCTCACACTTCTACGTATGCGCAATATTCTTAAAAATGTAACATAAGTTCTCGTTTAGCGTATTAATATATAGATTTTAGTTTAGGAGGTTTATTTTACACAAAACAGATTTAAATTTTATATATATACATATATATAAAAAATTGTTCCAACGAGGTTTTCCTACTGTATTGTTACTGTTGCTTGTTAATTTTGTTGTGTAGGCTCTAGCGGTCCCGTCGCTTCTATCAGACACTTCTGTGTAGTGGACCCTCACTTCTAGTGTGTAGGTTCCCAAACAGGGGGGTAGAGGGAGAGAGAAGGGAGGACGAAGACACGTCAAGGGCGCCGTGGGGTGCTAGGTAGCTTCACCCCCGAGTAGATGACACTCCTGCTGTACACCGTCGTCCATTCACTACGCGGCTCAACTTCAGCCTCTTATGAACCCCCGTACCCCCAACGTAGCCTCCCCCCCTCCCCCCAATCACCCGTGTCTGTATGACGTAGCCTCTTCCTTCTTAATTCCAGACGACATTTTCTGCTGTTTTTCTCCAACCAGGCTATCGTCAAAATTTTGCAATGTATAGTGGAACATGATCGATATTTGCTTTATCCTACATTTCCATAATTACCAAAGTATTCTGAATGAGAGGGTGACAATAGCCACTCCTGTAAAAGAAATCCTCCGTTTCTTCTTGAGGTATTGCTAAAAACATTCTCATAATCTCGTTCATAATTGTTTGTAGACTAATAAAATAGATCAAAGTATACATGCGGCGTAACGAAGGAGAGTTGATTTTTCATAAGCAGTTGTGTTCCCGTTCTTTCGAAATTTCCAACGAATAATTATTGATTATGCTTAAAAGGTTTTCACAGCTGATTGAGACCGTTTTACGTGTTGCAATCTATCTCGAAAAACAATTTCGATAAGTCTCGTTAAGTTTATCGTGCAGCACTATACTTTGAAGATGAAATAACACTTCAGGATGAACTATAATTAAAGATGCACTCAAAACCATCTGACAGATCAAAACTTTAATTGTTTTATCAAAATGGTGTGTGATACGCGGGCAATCCGAATAAAAATACCTTTTTTCAAAATAAAAAACTAAAAAACTAATGCATGCAGTCACTAGAGTGGAAAATCCCTCGTGACGTGTCCAATCATGATCGAACTCGTGCGTGCCTTTTTCACTCTGCCAACAAAGCGACTGCAGGAAGGAAAGCTTCCTGCCCGAACCTCCATCTCGACTGACATTGTTATTTGCCTTAAAACTGATGGTCACGTCTGGAAATGGTTTTCTCTGTTCATAGCGCTCCGTGGTTCAGGTTCCACGTGAAGCCACGTGAGTCTTCTTTACCCAGTAGGACTACTGGGTTAGGACAATCACGATAGACGGGTTTGCGCGTCTTATCGACACACTGTCTGCCAAACAAGCCTTCGGGGTCCGTCGGCCAGCATTTACACTCACAGCTACCAGGCAGTGTGCGTTAAGGTTTAAATGTTTCTCAACGTGTCGTCTGCGAAGACGCGACAGGGGTTCTGTAGCAGAACATCAAAAAATTAATTCTAATTGAACTAACTATATCGTAACAAAAGATAAGTAAGCAAAATTTGCTCACAAAATGTAAACACAATACTTGTATAAGGCTACAAGAAAATATGAATCATAAACGCACAAATCAAATTTTTTAAAAGCCATGAATATTATAAAATACGGCATTTCCAGGACTTGAAGACATTACTGCATTGACGAGGGCTCCGTTTAAGGATCCGCTTTGTAAGGGCCTTGTCGCAGATGTAGGTCTTAAGGGACAACAGCACACGCCGATAACAAACAATAGGTTCGGTTGATTAATGCTAGGTAAAACATTACGGGTTAGTGGTCCGTAGAATTAGTTTTACATTTCACTGGTCCTCGGCACGGAAATGGTTGAGAAACGGAATTGTAACCAACCTAAGGGTTTTTTTTTTTTTTTTAACCTGATCTGTTATACTGAAACGGGGTGTGATGATTTTCTATTTCTGCGTAACGTCTAAATCAGTTTGTAATAAGAACCCCGTGTTTTCGGAGATGTTACTGTAAGATGACGACCGTAACTAGGACATTATTATAAACAGGTTCACGTCACAGACTCTCCTGAAAAGTAGAACAGCGAGACGTCAGGTATGTTAAGTGATACGGCAACTACGTATCTCGACGGAGCTCTGAAGAAAGCGTTCTGTGTGTTCTTCTTTTACCTTTTTTTTAACAAGATATTTTCTGTACATACGGTGTAGCAGGTAGGGAATACTTTGCCGGTGCTATTCTGTCGTGCAGCAGCCGTGTCAGCTGCGCATATCGCGTGTCATGTTACTCGCAGTCTGTTTGGGTCGCAGCCCATCAGGGCTATTAATAGGGTAAACGAGTTAACGCGGCGAGAGGCGGGGAAGGGCCAAATCGAGCTGCAACCCACATACAGGCGAAATGTCCTCAACGCCGCAAACAATCGCGGTTATTACACACGCAGATTATCAAAATACACACATATTAAAGGAAAATAAAACACCTCGCTACCAATATTGCATGCATAGGGTTAGTGAATGCTACGTGTTAGAAAAAAATGTTCTTTTGCCTATGGCTTCACGCCTTGTCTATGTCAAGGTCATTAGACGCGTCGAAGAGTGTAGGGCAAGGAACGGAAAGGAACTCGGCCATAGCCTTTTGAATGAACCATCCCAGCATTCGCTGGAGTGATTTTGGGACCCCATGGTAAGCCCAAATCTGGATGACCGGACGAGGATTCGAACACAATCCTCCGAATGCGAGGTGAGAGGGTTAAGCTGCGTATCCAGTGTGCCGCGGGAGCCAATGTCCGAGGTTCTGTTTGACGAGCGCGGCCGCCGTGCGAAGCAACGTAGCCCTGCCAGGGTCGCACGGCAAGCAATGCTGGCACGGTCTTTTCGTGAAGCAACCGTGGACGTTTCGCAAGCAGCTGCCACTTTATCTGTGATTCGTCAGATTGTAAACTAGAAACCTCAACGAAAAATTCATTGGCGTATAAGGAAATTGTATTAATACAGGGCGTTCGCCGGAAAACGCTACCCTCCCAGTCTGTTGCCGTCGGCAACTTGCTCGGTCAGTCGTGCCAGCAGTTTTCCGCCACACGGCACCGTGAATCACCGCACTGTTAACACCTGCGCTGCCCCAACAGTGCTCTGACGCAGTATATTGGGACCCTTACATTGTTAAGAACGGTTTCTTTGCATTGTAGCTAGTTTGTGACTTCAGTCTCTTATTAATCAGTGTGGTGAATAAACGTTTCTTCGCGGTTTGGCTGGTTTGGGGCTTCATACTCTTACTAATCTGTACCGTGTTTGAGGGTGAGTAAAATTATGGTACGTTACAGTTTGCAACAAAGAATATTTCTCTACGATACATATGTGAAGAAGAAGTCGTTTAAAAAGTGTCGCAGTAAATTTCGTCGCGAATTTCCTGGCGCTTTACTGCCAGCTAAATCAACAATTCTGCGTCTGGTTAAAAAAGTAAGAGAAACGGGTTCATTTTTTAACAAAAAGAGACTGTCGGTCAACCGTATTCTCACAGAGGAGAAAATTGACGATATCGCTTTTCGACTAGAACAGTCACCCAAAAAATCATTAAGTCAGTTAGGGCAGCGTGTGTCTCGAAAAATGTTCAGAAGATGTGAAATGTGCATTACACAAGAGGGTCAACACTTCCAGCATCTTTTATAAGGTAAGCTAATGAATTACGTCACATTTAAATGCTTAGCACATACAAGTTTATGAAGTTTATGAAGCGTAATTATTATGAAATAGTCCGCGGCCGACGGTCGAACAATGCCGGAAGATGAGCGCTCGCTCGCCGGGAGCAGTTTCTTCCTTGTAGCGCTAACAGTGGGTTGCGTTTCCCGGCGAACGCCCTGTAGAATACCGTATGGTATGAAACTTATTAAATACATGAGATATGAATCCTTCGAGGATACAATTATCAAATTTTACGAGAGCGATAAAGGTTCTTAAAATAGTTAATTGAGCTTGATGTGAATAAAGTGAAGACACAATTTCGGGAGACGATTTCAGTTATTGAAAGACGCAGTAACTGCAAGATTTCTAGCAATTGGATACTCGTGTACTAGCCTGCAACACCTTTTTAGAGTGTCTAAACAATCAGTTTAGATAAAATTCCGAATGTTAAGCAAAGCTCTGACTAGAAACGTAAAATTAAAAGAGATTTTACGTTTCTAGTTATTATAAAGGAGCGTGCTGTTTATAACTTTAGAAATACCAGGCACCATTCATTAGTTCTGTAACTTTTCTTCAGTTCACAGTGACTTATGGATAATGAATAATTTTTGTAATATATATCGAGGCATATGCTAACATGTTTCCTGTGACGTAGTTATTGTTAAATTTCACTGCAATAAAAAAGATGTGCTAGATGAAGCTAGGTATTGCAGTGGAAGACATAGATTAGAATGTGTGCAAGAGATAGCAGAGCACGCAGTTTCTAAAGGATACGTTGAGATGAATCTAGAAAGGGAGGAATGGTTTCCTCAAACAATTCGACGGAATGGTAGAAAAAAATGTAGCATTTTGTGTCCTGCATTACACCGAGAAAACTTAACAGCTAAAACAGGTAACAAAAGCTCAATGCCACACGAGAATAAAGATAGTAGATGCACTGGATAAAGCTGCTGTCAATAAAGTAGAGAATCTACCGGCGGGCGGTTGAAGTTATATTGGAGGTAAGATGTGAGAGGAAAATGTGAAAAGAGAAATAATCAGTGTATTTACTGATGATATCGTGAGGTTACCACGTAGTTAATAAAGGAGGCTTACGAATGGAAAAGAAGAACGGGGAACACTAACGATTGGTTCGTACTGTGTAACAAAACCGTAGAGGAGTTGTGCATGCACATTTATTTCAAAATAGTAATTGCAATGTACGCTACTGTTGATAGAGATGGAGAAACCGCAGAATTTGTTATTTTTATCTGTGTGTTCACGCATCGCGCAGCAACAAACTGACAGATTTTAGCGAAACAGGACGGAGTGATAGCTCATGTCGTCAGGTTACAACACAGAATACACTACATTGCTAGCTTCGAGCCCAGTTAGTTAATTATATGGATTTGTTGTTACATAATTCTAATGGCCTTGATTTTGAAATGTTCTTCGTGTTTCATTTACAGTTAATATAGCAATCAAGTAGTAACTTCTACTGAATTAGTGAAGACGGAAGTATAGAACTAGTGAAATTTAAAAAAAAAATTGGAATCCCAAAAACATTTGCTATCCATGTAATATAAGTTTTATTCCTGGTCCAGGCACAATTCAGCACGTTAAATATGGAACTACTCCACCCGCATTCATTAATACCTTTAGTAACGTGCCGCTTATGTAAGTGGTTTAAATGGTTTGTAAAACTGATTTCAGAGTATATTATGCTGTAACAAAATGTGTCAGTTGCGATTCTGGTCAACTTAAGCACAACCTCCACTAATATCGCATTCGAAAATCATAGCTTCTATTACCCTCATATGAATAACGACGGGCATCACCTATGGTGGTAGTAGGAATTTATCCTGGAAAACCTTGTAAGGAAAAACGAGTAACGATCGGATCTACTGGAGATTCTGCCAAAATAACATTCAGTAATGACGTCATAATACTACTGTAGTCAATCGCTAGACATTATTTTCAAGTAGTAATTCCATTGTAATACAGCCTGGACCATTATTTTCAGGCAGAAATTAGGTTTTAATCCAGCCTGGACGAGCATAACACAGTTAAATGTACTTCTAGTACTTCTAGAGGAGTCTTGTGTTTGACCACGGCAGTGTTATGACGCCAATCCTGGCGGAATCGCGATCTCCGGTAATTTAAATAAATGCATTTTACTTTAAATTACGGAAAGTATAATATCAATAACGAATAACTGTCATTTATTTGAATTAATTATACGAAATTGTTAATACATATTACTCATAAGCTTAATTATATGACGATCTACATATTTTGTTCGAAGTTCAAATAGCAATACAGTAATAACTTCAACTTAATTACTGACGACGGAAGTATAGAAACAAATTAAAAATAAATTCGGAATCCCAAAAACGTTTGCTCTACCATGTAATATCAGTTTTATTGCTGGTACACGCACAATTCAGCACAATACATATGGAACTACTTCCATCCGCATGAAATAATACCTTCAGTGACATAGAAAGGAGTTTAAATTGTTTAAAAACTGATTTCAGTGTGAATTATGCAGTAAAAAAATGTGTCAGTTGCGATTGTGGTCAACTTAACCACAACCTCCACTAATATCGCATTCCGAAAATCATAGCTTCTATTACCCTCATATGAATAACGACGGGCATCACCTATGGTGGTAGTAGGAATTTATCCTGAAAACCTTGTAAGGAAAAACAGTAACGATCGCGATTCTGCCAAAATAACATTCAGTAATGACGTCATAATACTACTGTAGTCAATCGCTAGACATTATTTTCAAGTAGTAATTCCATTGTAATACAGCCTGGACCATTATTTTCAGGCAGAAATTAGTTTAATCCAGCCTGGACGAGCATAACACAGTTAAATGTACTTCTAGTACTTCTAGAGGAGTCTTGTGTTTGACCACGGCAGCGTTATGACGCCAATTCCTGGCGGAATCGCGATCTCCGGTAATCCGATTTATTTAAATAAATGCATTTTACTTTAAATTACGGAAAGTATAATATCAATAACGAATAACTGTCATTTATTTGAATTAATTATACGCAATTGTTAATACATATTACTCATAAGCTTAATTATATGACGATCTACATATTTTGTTCGAAGTTCACATAGCAATACAGTAATAACTTCAACTTAATTACTGACGACGGAAGTATAGAAACAAATTAAAAATAAATTCGGAATCCCAAAAACGTTTGCTCTACCATGTAATATCAGTTTTATTGCTGGTACACGCACAATTCAGCACAATACATATGGAACTACTTCCATCCGCATGAAATAATACCTTCAGTGACATAGATGAAAGGAGTTTAAATTGTTTAAAAACTGATTTCAGTGTGAATTATGCAGTAAAAAAATGTGTCAGTTGCGATTGTGGTCAACTTAACCACAACCTCCACTAATATCGCATTCGAAAATCATAGCTTCTATTACCCTCATATGAATAACGACGGGCATCACCTATGGTGGTAGTAGGAATTTATCCTGGAAAACTTGTAAGGAAAAACAGTAACGATCGCGATTCTGCCAAAATAACATTCAGTAATGACGTCATAATACTACTGTAGTCAATCGCTAGACATTATTTTCAAGTAGTAATTCCATTGTAATACAGCCTACCATTATTTTCAGGCAGAAATTAGGTTTTAATCCAGCCTGGACGAGCATAACACAGTTAAATGTACTTCGGATGAAAGTACTTCTAGAGGAGTCTGTGTTTGACCACGGCAGTGTTATGACGCCAATTCCTGGCGGAATCGCGATCTCCGGTAATTTAAATAAATGCATTTTACTTTAAATTACGGAAAGTATAATATCAATAACGAATAACTGTCATTTATTTGAATTAATTATACGCAATTGTTAATACATATTACTCATAAGCTTAATTATATG
>CM061918.1:2496035-2512992 GCA_031002005.1 Vandiemenella viatica | reverse complement strand
ATGTCAAATAATGCTACAGAATGGGCCTTATATCTTGGTGTGGCCCCAGAACGACATACATAGTAAAAACGGGTAAATCTATAGATACAGAATATCTCCAAGTGTGATGTACCTTACAGGTGCTCGATATAAGCATCTTTGGTGACACGGAAGACATCAATCCTGCACAGAAGTTCGCGTGAGAAAAGTCCCAACTGCATTCATGATTCTTTCTCGCGGTTGTGCTAAATCTGCAAGTGGTTCTGTTTGATACTTCGTACGAAATTTTCGTTGCACCGTTACAACTGACTCACATTTAGCGAATTCAAAGTTAAGGCGCGATTTCTGTTTACTGCTGAACACCGTGATGTTTTGACTGAATTCTAGTGATGAAATAAGGGAATTCGACAAGGCGCCTATTATAAACTCTCTCTAACCCCCTGCACGGAGTCCCACGGTATGCGCCGATAGTTGAATATCCATATCAAGAGGGAAATAAAATTCTATCGGCCTTAGCTCTTACCTTAGGCGCGTGACCCGGCTTTCGTGGATTCCCTTTGCCACTTTAATAGCTCATACAGGATGTCATGGATATCTCTTGTTTGCTAGTGTTACGTTATTTCCAATATTATAAGATTCTTGTACAGTAGAACTTGTAAGATCCCCTCTGAATGTATTTAGGTTTAGGTAAATGTAATCTGCCCGTCTTCAAGCTGTAATCTAAGCTGCTGAAACCGGCAGATTATTTCCATTCACAGTTCAGAAACAAACAAATAATAAATATCTAGACAACGAATTCTTTGAAGTAACGCTCGAAAAACACTTTTATTTATATTCACAAGGGTCAAAACACACTTCTTACATTCCTTTTTTACTCAACGACTTACCAGATATATTTTATTCTCATCCATACCGTTGCCATATTTTCTTTGTCTTCTCGTCCAAAGATATACATTATCATAGATAATCATTGTCCATAGATGTTCTGGCACTTAAATATACGTTTATCTTTATAATTTTTTCATAACAATTTAACACATTTGTACTCACAACACAACACAACTAATATTTAATTAACTTTTAACAAAATTTATTCACAAAAATTAAAGTGTTTTGTACCACGTCAACTCGCTGATTGACCTCTATCCATTGTTGTTCAACTGTCTTTTTGCAACACCTGACCTCACCTTGAACTTGCCAAAATTCCTGTTTAATCCCTGAAAATTCATTCTTCAACTTATTTTGCTCATCGCATACCAGCCTCATTGCCTCTTCACGATTCTCTTCTTCCTTAACAATGCGCTCCTCCACATTGTCTAGCTTAATATAGATATTGTCCTTTTCATTTTTCCATTGATTAAATCCTTGTTCAATTCTTTGTCGGTTTTGTGTAATTACTTCTTGCATTTTCTCCATCTGTCGTAGTGTTAACTTTTCAAACTTCTGTTGATTTTGTTGTAATTCTCGTCTTAAATCTTGTTGGTTCTGTAGCAGGGTTTGTTTTAATTCTTGCATATTCATTATCTGCTGTTGATTTGTTTCTTCAGACCTCTGTTGGCTCTGTAATATTTTTGCTAGTATCATTTTCAAAGAATTATCTTCTTCTCGGTCAAATTTCTTTATGAGTTACGCTAGCTGGAGATAACTCATGAACTTTCTCAATACTAACATTACACACTGACTGATCTGAATACGCGCAACCCGAATCCAAACTGTTATTTAAATTTCCAGAAACCTTAACCTGCTCACTATTTTCGTCTCCCGTCCCATTAAATGAACTCTCGGAATCTACCACTAAATTTTTGTTTTCCATTTTACACACAAAATTTCACACAAGGATAAATCCTCACACCAATAATTTCAACCCCATAAATTTTTTTTTTATTTTTTTTTATTTTTTTTTTTTTTTACGAGAGTAAATACAGACTGGAGAAAAGAAAGTCTTCAACGAGGTGACAATGAATTTTACAATGCAGTAGTTCGACTCAGAATTAGAGACACAAAAAACTTTCATCAACACACATATTATCTTTACAAAAATTATTTTCACAAAACACATTCAAAATATCAGTTTTTAACTACAGCAAATTTACTTCCACAATTTGTCAAAGATACTATTCTTGCTCTTTAACTTCTCGTGCATGCATTATACATTGAGATGAATTTCTTTCCCGGCATTTTAACTGTATATTCCTGCTTGTTATTTTACTAATATACAGTATTATTCACTCTACTGCAATTTACTTTTACTATTATTTTTATTTAAAGCAAGTTCCTTTCGGCAAACAGTCACAGATAATATCTAGTTCGTTAACACATAACCAAAACGTTCATTACCATATCTGAAGTTTACTCTTACTATTTTCAGTAATTTACGCGGCTATGAGTCCTCTTCAAATTTTTAAACAATTACCATATCACTTCAAATAGCTTCTCAGATTTACATCTGCATTTTATTTATTGTCCACTTCACGTTATTAAAAAGTATTTTTCTGTCTTACCTTTCTTCTTTCTCTTCTCCGAAGATTTGCCAGGCTCTTTCCTTACCGAACTAAAGTTTTTTAGTTCTGTGGTCCTTTTACGGTCAGCCACTTATAAGATCCCCTCTGAATGTATTTAGGTTTAGGTAAATGTAATCTGCCCGTCTTCAAGCTGTAATCTAAGCTGCTGAAACCGGCAGATTATGTTCCATTCACAGTTCAGAAACAAACAAATAATAAATATCTAGACAACGAATTCTTTGAAGTAACGCTCGAAAATCACTTTTATTTAGATGCACAAGGGTCAAAACACACTTCTTACATTCCTTTTTTACTCAACGACTTACCAGATATATTTTATTCTCATCCATACCGTTGCCATATTTTCTTTGTCTTCTCGTCCAAAGATATACATTATCATAGATAATCATTGTCCATAGATGTTCTGGCACTTAAATATACGTTTATCTTTATAATTTTTTCATAACAATTTAACACATTTGTACTCACAACACAACACAACTAATATTTAATTAACTTTTAACAAAATTTATTCACAAAAAATTAAAGTGTAAGGGACTTTGTCACCTTACAAACTCCAATTATCCGAATCAATTGGGACCGGACCCCATTCGGATAATAAAAAATTCGGATAGTTGGATTTTTTTACCGAAAAGTGTCTATTTTAATTAATTACTGTATGTATCTTGAAAATGAGAGAATTTTTTTTTTAAAGAAAAAGGGCTTTTAATTAATTAAATGAAAAGGCAATACTTTTACATGCTAAGCGTACTTACAAGTGTTGCGCATTAGTACAGTATGTTCGTACCGTACTGTAAATAAAAGTCATTGCTTGCTGTTTGACTGTATTCATCCGTTTTCGGGCAGCCAAGTCGCGTATCCGCTTGACAATGAGATGTTGCATGTGGTCACACTCGTGCTGATGCTCCATCCACTTCAACCCAGTTTCAAGGCCAGCAAATGTTTGACTAGTTTATAGTCCCGTGTCAGCTTCAACTTCGACGTTAAGGTCATCTTCTTCCTCCACTTTCTTCCCTCACAATTTCAATAAGTTCATCATCATTAAGTATTTCATACCCAGGGTCTGACGAATCATACACCACCCACTCTCCTAAATCTTCAGCACTAACGTCTAGACATCCAGGAATTTTCAGAAGAATGTTTCTGAATTCCTCAAGTGATATGTAATCCCCTTCTTCTCCTGTCTCTTCCCTTTCCTTTTCCTGAGCTTCTTTTTCTTTTTTCTCTCCTTTTCCTTCTCCTCTTCAGTTGGCATGCCTTTCAACTTCTTCCACGCACGTCTTAAAAAAGCGATTCGGATATTCGGAGTTCGGATAACTGGAGTTCTACTGTATTTCAGATTGGCTTTTTCACGAATACAAGCCGAATTTTTGTTGACTACTGTTCATTTCATGACGTTTACATTGCACCCCAAACATTCAATAAATTCACGTTTGTAAATAATAAATTTATAGATCTGCCAGTGTAGTTGGGGGCGTCGATAAATTACTTGATGTATTTATCGTAAATCTGAGATCGACCTCATGATTTTGGAGCTTTACTGTTGTTTGAAGATCGGCGATCTTAAATGAGGTACAACGGAACCAGTTTCGAGTACAGGTTCCCGCGTACAGCTGTCCTGAGCGCGGTGTTTAGGTGGCTTCCCCTGTCATCTAGGTGAATACTGGGACGGTCCCAATCACCACCTCAAAAACTACACATTTAACAAACAGAAATACACATACCATTCAGGACATAAGTTTCGAGGGGAGATGGTAACTCATTCCTTCATTGAGTTAAACGTGTCGGATGTCACAAATCCAGTTCTCCAAGGCGGGCAGGGCACATGTCCCCCATATCATGGTTCACACTGACTGTTGGCCGGTATTCACATGGCCGTATAGAGGGGAAAAATCAGAGGTTCAATGTGCTTAGCAGTTTGTTTAATGTTTAAGTGGGTAGACTGTAATATTCTGTGTTGGTCACACAGAGTGAATGGCTACAAGTATTGTAGTACCGGAAGGCATAGCAAAAAGATTGCTTACGATGTATGATATGGGGGAGTCCATAAATTACGTGAGGTGAAACAGGGGAGGGGGGGGTCCGGCGAAATCTCACCAAATCTCACCAAGGAGGAGGGGGGGGGGGGCCAACGGAAATCTCACGTGAGGTTTTGGAAATTTTTGTTGGACTGTTGAGCTAATACTTTCTTTCTACATCTACATGTATACTATGTAATTCACAAAGTTGTGAGTGGCAGAAGGTGCTTTGCACCAAAACTAACTCTGTGCGTTCCAATACGGAATTGCATGAGGGAAGAAAGAATTCAAGCATCATTATGGAATCTAATTTTTCCAGCCATTGCGACGCAAACAACTTGGTTGACGATGTATTTCATCGGACTCGTAAATGAAAGGAATTTTTCACACTATTGCCAGGAATTATAACGAAACCTACGTCACCTGCCTGCCTGACAACCCCAGCCCAATCTACATAACAATTCTGTGGCGGTTTCGTAAGAACTGTGGAAAGCGGTCACGAATCGAGTAGCTCTTCTCGGTACTTTTTCCATCGTGTCAATCAATCCTTTGTGATACAGGTCCAAAACGGCTAACCTGTAGTTCAAACGTCAACGCACGACAATTTTTCACGCTGTCTCCTTTGTGTGTGCATTGCAGTTCTTTCAAATGTGACCTATGGATCGCAGTCTAGAATTAGGTCTACCTGCTACCGAAGTTATGTGCCGGTCCCATTTCACGTTTCTGTGTGCTGTTGTGAAATAGTTAAGGAAATCAATCGTGTCAATAATTGATCTGTTACATTGTACTCCTGAAAAAAAAGGATTTTTTCCTTAGCTTCGCACATGCCTGTCACTTTTTTTAAAATTCAGTGTAAGTTTCCATTGATGGGACCATGCCGAAATAACGTCCAGGTCGCTTTGAATTTTTAAGCACTCGACTGAATTCCTTACTTTTCTACCGAGCGTGGTGGGTGAACGGTTAACGTTCTGGTCTCGCATTCAGGAGGATGTGGGTTCGAATCCCCGTCCGGGCATCAAGATTTGGTTTTCCATGGTTTCCCCAAATCACTCCAGGCGAATGCCGGGATGTTTCCTTCAAAAAAGCCATGGCCGAATTCCTTCCCGTTCCTTGTCCCCAGTCCCATCCCGCCTCTAATGACATTAGCCGTTGACAAGGCGTAAAGCAATAATTAAAAAAAAAACTGTCAGCGAACAATCTTACACTGTTACTAACGTTGTCTCTAAGATCGTTTTTAAAAAATTAAGAAAAGTAGTGGTCCGATTACGCTTCTTTGAGGTACAACTGATGAAACATATAGATTAGTAGAGGCTTCTCCATCAACGACTTCAAACTACGACCTACCAGTTAGAAAACCTCCTATCCATTCAGAAATCTGTCCCGGTATACCGCAGTCTCGAATCTTTGCTAGAAAGCGGTTATGTAGTGCAGAGTCTAAAGCTTTCAGAAAATACAAAATATTGTATCACCTTGTGATCCTGTTTCAATAGCTTTCTTTAAGTCACGCAAATATAGGTTCACGCCTGCCGTGAGTATTTACTGCTTGTTCTGTTGCTAAGCAGTGTGGGTGAACGGTTTGTATTTGGACATTTCCTTCTATTGACTATGGGCTATGTGTTTGTAGTTGGTGTTTCTTTAAGGGTTGCTCTTTACTTAATTCTTTAGTTAGTATTGTTCAGGGCCTTTTATGTTTGTCGTGGGTTGAATATAGCGTCAGGTTTTTTTTTTTTTTTAACTGCTTAACGTCTCTTAACAGCGAGTTCTTTAGAGACGGGTACAGGGTCAGCTGTGTTTGATACGATATGTTCTTCCGAACCTTCTAGCTTTGCTCATCTGTGAGGGCGTTTCAATGGCCGAATACTATAAATAACGTATTATTTGAAAATGTGACAAGGAACATTCCAGATAGTCACTTTTTAAGTCGTTAATTGGCTCCTTCGTAACGAGTCCGGTGGATGAGTGATTCCGGTTTGCCCTGGCAATTGGGAGAACGCGGGTTTGAATCACCGTCCAGCCATCCTGATTTAGATTTTTCATGGTTACATGAAATTACTCCACGTTAATACTGTGATGATTCCCTTAAAAGGCCGTTGCCTAGTTCCTTCCCGTTCCTTATCCATAATCTTCACCCGCCCTCTAACGACATCGACGTAGGCAAGGTGTAAAGCCACAAGGGAAATTAATAGAGGTAGGCAGAGCATGTGTCGGCGTCATAGATTTTTCGTGACAAACGTTTGGTATTAATATGTTTTAATTAGCCTTCTGTTCATTCCATTGGCTACACAGAGCAGAGCAATGGTAACACATGGTTGCACCATAGATGTGATATTAAATTTCTATCGCATGTAGCAAGACCATGTTGTAGCTGATGTAGCACACGTACAGCTCATGCTGTAACGAATTCAGCTGTTTAATGGAATTCACATAGGTGTTAGTGTTGCCGAGTATTGTAGTAGCACGAATTGCCACTGGCATCAAGCCGAACTGCGTGAGCATGAAGTCGTGCAGCACTGCCTTCTCGCTATCGACTTCCAGTGTCGGTGTGATGTTACTTATGCGTCTCTAGTATCGTACCATCGACGAGAGAATAAGCTCCTGTATATACTGTATCCGCGTGCCACGGTCTACGCATATCGATGTTGACCACACGGAGTAATATCATACAAATTGCCGCCTACTCACTCTCGAACTAGCTCGGTTATTCCTATGACCAGTCCTCTCTACTCTGGTGGACCGCTGGAGCTTTCCCAGCTCGGTGGACAAAAGATGGCTCGGTGGACAAACGAAGGCTCGGCGCGCAAACGAAGGCTAGGTGGGCAAACAAAGGCTCGGTGGACAAACGAAGTCTTGGTGGACAATCGAAGTCTGGGTGGACAAACGAAGGCTCGGCGGGCAAATGAAGGCACGGTGGACAAACGAAGGCTAGGTGGGCAAACAAAGGCTCGGTGGACAAATGAAGGCACGGTGGACAAACGAAGGCTCGGTGGACAAACGAAGGCTCGGTGGACAAACGAAGGCTCGGTGGACAAACGAAGTCTGGGTGGACAAACGAAGGCTAGGCGGGCAAATGAAGGCACGGTGGACAAACGAAGGCTCGGTGGACAAACGAAGGCTCGGTGGACAAACGAAGGCTCGGTGGACATACGAAGGCTTGGCGGGCAAATGAAGGCTTGGCAGGAATAGGGAATAGAGTTCTTTTCGTCCGTGCTGCGCAACAAGGATGATACACCATAGAAAACTGGACAAGATTGAACGGCAGGGGCATTCTCGAATCTGCAGTATGTCAATGATTACTACCAATATTTTGTGTATGTTCTATCAATGTACAACACTGAACTCACTTTAATGACGTAACTGTTATCACTCTAATAAGTGATTGTTGATAGCCAAAATATTATTTATGTGTTCAGAGAAAAATTGTTCCACTTTTTACGAAATACCGGAACATCGCCACAGAAGTGTTGAATTGTGGTGCAATCTAACGATTTTTACTTTTTCATTAAGATAGAATTGTGCCCGGTCTTTAAGTATATGAACTTTCTGAAAGTAAACGTATACAATGTTATGAAATGATACAGCAGCACGTAGAATATAGGAAGAAGACGACGTATACTCTCCACTATTTAATTTTTTTTATTTATTTATTGACACTTGGCCTGTTGGCCATACAGTCGATATACATTCTATTTATACATATACACAGATTCGCCCACATTTACCAAACCATATATACAAGTCACTGTTTATATTATAAGATCAAACATACTTTACGAATGGTATACAACAGAAATATTAATTTACATAACATTAAGAAAGTACACATCAACACTGAGGACATAAAATTATAAACATGGTTAGATGGAGAATTAAAAATTAAACATTTTCACAGTAAATTTTGATAATACATGATTTTTATAGTTTATTAGGTTAAATGTAATAAAACCATTACCGTCTAGTGTTCCATGAACGGTAACTATTTGCAATATTGAAGAGTGGGATGGGATCTCCCGATTATATCTCTATATTGTTTCTTGTAATAAAATGTACCATCTTTTGGTATATAGAAATATTTCCTAAGGCAAGGAGATGGCTGACATTGACTGGATAGCTTATACCCCAATGTTTCAAGTCTTCCCAAAAGGTGTCCGTTTCTTCCTTGTATTTATTACATCTGAAGAATATATGGTTTGTGTCGGCCTCGGACTGCCCATCACATTGACAAAAAGGGGAATTCACTAGCTTTATTTTGTATAGATGGCTTCCGAATCTCCCGTGGTTGAATTTTAGTCTCGATATTATGGTGACTGCTTTTTTTGTGGCGTATTTCTTTTGGTACCACTGTGTCCTTGGTATCACCGGATGTATCTGCCCATAATGTGCTCCTTTGTGTTGGTTAGTGGATTTCCACATATCATTCCAGGTCTCCATACTTTTTTGGTGAAATAGTGGGATTAGATCACTTCCTATTAGAAGTTCAACTGGGTTTCCTGTTTGTGCAGGCTATTTTTGCAAGAGCATCCACTCTTTCGTTGCCATGTAGTCCGACATGCGCCTTGACCCAGATAAAGGAGATCTTCATATCCTTGTTTGTTTATGTCGGTCATCAACTTCCAATATAGTTATACAAATGTGGAGTCCTCCCTCTATCTTTGATTCCATCACCAAGTTTTTGCAGTGCCGATTTGCAGTCTGTAAGAACAACTGTATTCTGAATGCGCATCTCTTGCGCATATTCCAGCGCTTTAAGTATTGCAAACAGTTCGGCTGTGAAAGAGGATGTTTCCGCGCGCAGCTTAAACAACCTTTCCACTATGTTAGTGCTGTCAAAAAAGGCACTCCCAACCATGTTGCCAGTCTTTGACCCATCTGTATATATATATATATACCACTTCGACCCATACCACTTAGATAGTCATTTAGAAGATTATTGTTGCTAAGGGCGTTCTCTGAATATCTCAGATTTTCTACGATCTCGTTCCGGATCATATGGGTTTCGTAGTCAAATTCGTAACATGGTAATCTTGGGAGAGAGAACACTTGTGGCTGATATTCATTAAGCTCAGCGATGGCCGCAACTAGAGGTGGGCTGTTCCTGTGGGTCCAGTAAGTAGAGGTTGATGTTGCTGCCCACAGGGCGCGTATTTTTATTGTAAGCGCGTTTCCGGTTTTCTGGAACTGTTTTATTATAAACTTTTTACTGAGATATTGGCGCCTCAGTGCGAGTGGCATTTCATTGGTTTCGACCAGCAGTGCATTGGTTGGCGTCGACAGAAAATGCCCCTAAGCAGAGTCGAAGAGCTCGGTACTGACATTTATCCAGGCGGTTCAGAAGTTGATCGGACGCGGATCCGTAAAGTACACAGCCATAATCTAGGTGAGGTCGCACCATGGCTTTGTAGAGGGCTATTGAGATTTTGGGATCAGCCCCCCACCAAGCACCGTTAGTGGCTCGGAGTATGTTTATTGCTTTATCACATTTCCCAACTGTTTCAGATATCTGACGCGTCCATCTTAGCTTGTTGTCTAAGTATAATCCTAAATATTTGATACACTTTAGGAGTGGCAGTGTATATGGTCCGAGTCTTATGTTTTCAGCTGCCAGTACCTTATGCCGGGTGAAGGTTATTACTGCGGATTTTTCTGGTGATATTTGGAGTCCGTTTTCCTTTAGCCAAGTCTTGAGTTTAGTTAGCGTTTGGCTAAGGTGGAAATAGGTGTCCTGAAGGTTCCTGGATGTTTTGTAAATGCAAAGGTCGTCTGCATATTGTATAAACCAGGTATCTGGTGACAGTGCTATGCCAATGTCACTACAGTATATTATGAACAGGAGTGGTGCCAGGATAGACCCTTGCGGGAGACCAAAACTTGTACGCCGAGGACCAATTTTGCCAGTTGGTGTCATAATTATCAGGACTCTATTTTGCAGAATGTTCCAAAGATTTAATATAAATGTTTCAGGCAGTTTCATTAGGAGGAGCTTTTCGTACTAGAATTTCTGGAACAACATTATCATATGCTCCAGTCAAGTCTGTAAACACACACGTTGTGTACTTGTTAGCTGTCAAGGCTCTCTTGTAACTCAGTAACTAGGTATGCCAGAGCGTCAAGCGTACCCAGGCCTCTGCGAAAACCGTACTGAAAATGGGGAGTTTTATATAGTGTTCCACGTGCCACTCTATTCTGAGCCTAATCATACGCTCCAGGGTTTTATACATACAAGACATGAGAGAAATCGGCCTGTATGATGCTGGGTCGCATGGGTCCTTGCCTGGTTTGAGGATAGGGACTATTCTTACAGTTTTCATAGATTCGATGTCAATGCGTTGTAACCAAACGTTCATTACTTTTAGAATTGCTAACTTGCCTTTTCTTGGTAGATATTTGAGCATGGCGTAATGGATGTTGTCTGGCCCAGGCGATGTGTTCTTACTATTACTGACAGCCGTTTCGAACTCTTCCAGATTAAATGGTTGTAGTATCTGTTCATTGGATGTATTTTCCTGTAGGCAGATCTTGTTTATTACTGATGGTGGTGTCATCTTCTCTAACACCTCTTGCGTTGCGGTATGAGTTGAGCGGTTACTCGATGAATTACGGAATTTTCTTATCTCGTTCCACACAGTGATCGGGGAGGTGTTACGTTTTCGCAAAAGGCTATCCACTTTTGCCGCTTTTTCCTTTTCAAGAAGCGTTTTACTCTGGCCTGAATTTTACTTAATAGAAAGTTTTCCTCCGTTGCGTGTTGTCGATAGGTTTTTCAGGGCTTGTTTTCGTTCTTGAACTGCCGCGGTACATTCTGAGTCCCACCAAACTGCAGATCTTCTTCGCTTTAATTTGACTGGGTGGTTTTCGGGAATCGTCGTAAGAGCCGCTTGTTCTATTCCGTTTAATATTTTCTCATAGTCGCGCTGCGTATCCCCGGTTTCTTTGAAGTTTGAGAATATATTGCTTGCTGCTTTTCTGTAGGCGCTCCAATCGGCACGCTTAATGTTCCATCTATACGTGGGTTTTCTTCCTTTGTATTCTATGTGATGTCGTTGATAAGAGAAAAAAATGGGAAGGTGGTCTGACCCACTGGTGTCTTTTATGGTTGTCCAGACGGCTGTATGGGAGAGGTGGGTCGACGCCAGAATTATATCTACAGCTGATCTCCGTTCTCCTGGTTTTGATATCCTTGTGTACGAGCCGTCGTTAAGGACCACTAGTTCCTCTTCTTCTGCTACCTCCATTATCAGTCTTCCGACAACGTCCGTTCTTTCACTCCCCAAACCAGATTATGACCGTTTACATCGCCCATTAAAATTACAGGTCGGGGGATTTGTTTCACATAGGAGCTAATGACCTGCTTGCTTACAGTCGCATTTGGAGAACGATAAATTACTAGTATGGTCGATTCAATACCGTTAACGCGCGTTCTTATTGCGCATCCTTCTATACCATTTATTACATTCCTTAGTTTCAGGCTGCGGAATGGTATGTTTCTTCTAATTAGTATAGCCACTCCACCGTAACCGTCTGCTCTGTCGTATCGCTCGGTATTATAGCCAGGGATGTTGAATTGTTCCTTAGGTTTAAGCCACGTTTCTGCAATTCCGGCAACACATACATCGTACGATTTTAATAGATGGTGCAAACTTTCTTTGTTGGATCGAACCGAACGTGCGTTCCAGAATAAAAAATTGTTCACTTGCCTATTCCCCGCCATTGTTGCTTAGCAATAAGTTGGTGACACATTGTTTAAGATTGGATGGTAAAATTCCAGAAGTGGCCATATTGAATATCGTTACAACCATCTCGCAAATCTTATCTATCATCTGTTCATTTATGGGTACAGGTGAGGGTCGGGTGAGGGTCTATAGGGATTGTTGGTGATTGGCTCTATGTGGGGTTCTGTTGGCTGACCGGCGGCCGATTGAGCTGTTGTTGAGGAAGTGGATGCCGGCGGCTCGTAGGTGGAATGCTGGTCCGAGGTAGAGGCAGAGCCGTTATCTTTGAGGAAAAGCTAGTTTGTTGTACCGCGCTCTGTGCTGAGCGTAAAACAGGCTATTGCGGAAAATTGTTCTCATCTCTGGTTGGTGGTACGGCAGTCCTTTTCGCATAGGTGTTGATTGATTCAAGTGCTATGGCTTCCTCCCATGATATATTCTCACGGGCCATGCGAAATTTAATTTGTTTCTGTCTAGTGAATTCGGGACAAATACGATCCGTTGAACGGTGGCTACCCCCACAGTGTACACAGTGTGGGTTTCCCTGATAAGTACATTCCTTCGTGTCGTGTTGTTCGCCACAATTTGCGCAACGAGCAGCACTGCGACACATTCGACTTGTGTGTCCGAAACGGAGACAGTGAAAACAAGTTACCACGTTCCCCACGTATGGTTCAACACTACAGCGAGTACTATGAATGTATACATAGTTCGGTAGCCTTTGACCAAGAAATGTCACCTGTACTAGCTGCCGAGGTATTAGTTCTGTTGCTCCTTCCCGCACTACTTTCCGCATGATCCGACGGACTTGTAAGACTTCCGTATCACACTCAATTTCTTTCTTTAGCTCGTCTTCCGAAAAGGACGTGTCTACATTACGTATAAGCCCTTCCTTTACAGTACAAAATCGTGGTATATAGAACTTAATTTTTTTGGGATGGTTTCTGACTTTAGCTAAGCAATTTGCCCACACTGCCGAGTTGAGTTCTACTTGCACACGGTTACGCCCTTTTCTACTAATATTAACTATAGCAGATTTAATGCCAGGTATTGATTCTCGGATTATTTTTCCTACAGTCATGGGGTGTAACCTACCGAGATTCTGTTGATCACTATGCACTGAATCATATTCGGCAAAGACATAGAATGGGCCACCATCACTTTCTCTAAACAAGTAAAAATTGTTGGCTTCACTATCACATGTGGCTGTGGAATTTAAATTAGAGCACTTGCTTCCTGATTCTTGAGTTTTGACTTTTTTTGTTGCAACTTTGTCACTGGTTTCTGGCAACGACGACCTCGGTTGCTGTTTACCTCGAACGGCGTTCTCCCACGAAGTCTGGTTCACTGCGTCCATGTTCTGCTGGTCCATCAACTGCAAAGCTGCTTGCTGTTGTACTGGTAGAATACAGTAGCTTGCTGGTAGAAGCTGCCGGAGACGTCTTGCTGTCGACTGCTATCGCGCTCGTCATTCACCACATTGTAGTACGTCCTTAGTCCTTCACCGACCGCCTGGCCAGTGTCATCTGCCTCCATTTCTAGCATTGCGAAACTGAGACTGTGTCTCAGTTACGCGTCGGGATTGTCGTTGTTACTTAACACTTGCTTTATACCACTGATTGTCAATTTCTTGATGTCTACTGCTCCGAGCGTGTGTTGCGTAGTTTCCTTCCGAGTTCGAGGAAGTTATCGCTACGAATGCCGGAACTAGACTGTTAATTTTTTTGTTACTGTGCTTCATTCTTCGATTTAGCGATATTAAGACTGCGATGCAGTTCGTGGCTGTTCCGGTTGTACCGGTCGAAAACCAGCGTCCCTTCATCACCACGCAGCACGCGAATAACAGACCGAGCCTACTGTCCGGCCCGAGCTTATGTCCACGTTTGGTCCTCTGCACTTTATTTCCGGCGTATGTCCGGCAGAGGTAACGTTGGCAGCGACAAACCGGGCGAGCCTATGTAGCGTTTGCACGACTCTAATCCGGAACGTGGCTCGATCAGGTGAAGCCTCAATGCAATCGCGAACCTGTCCGTCACATAATCGACATTCACCTAGATGGCGATGCCATCAGCAAATCGATTGCGGCCACCGCACTGATAATTGATGTGCTGCTGTCAGCCACGAACTGAAGCAAAAAAAAAAAAAAAAAAAAAAAAAAACAATTGGATAGTACCGCAGTAATCGTGAATCCAGGTCTCCGAAAGTGCAAAGTAGTCCGAACGATGCAGTATTTGGTCCGTAGCTACGTCTGAGGAATTTGGGATTAAATTCTGGATCGCACACACTGCACATATAGCGGAACTCGTTCTTGCTGAAAGCATTCGCCAAGTGGGCACTTGCCCGCTCCAATGATTCTTTGCCCGTGCATCTCTCGTGACATTTAGTGATGGCATTACATTCTTGTCTGACGATACAGTCACGCAGCCGTCCATATTATTCCTTTCTCAAATTCTAACGACTTCTTCGCATGACCCGTAAACAATGGGCCAGTCGTTGGCCGCTGTATACCTCGCTCATCCGCTTCGCACTCGTATTGCGCCATTTTCTCGTTTTCTTTCCCACGCTGCCGTAGAGTTTCCATTTCCTCGGCACCGGACTATTTTGGCTCATTCGATTCCTTTTGATTCGTACCTTCTCGTGACTTGATCTTTCTGTAGTACTGAGCATATTCTCGATTCATTTGAGACGGTATAGTGAATTGTTTTGATATTTTCAATATAATACAAATTTCAACTCTTATTCCAGATATTATTTTTTCACTTTAGGTCTTAATATTTCTTTTCGAACTCTTCACTAACACGCCAGAAGCAACGTCTTAGCTCAACACGTTCCCGAGCAACACTAAGTTTTCACCTAAAAGCGTGACTGTCAAGTACAGACAGGGACTATCTATGATTGGTTCAATCGTTGCTAGGGAAATATTATTCCCGGCGATTCGAATGTGATGGTATTATGTCCCGCAAGGAGGTTCGTGCGGCCACCACTTTGACGATCGAATAAACGTTGTCGCGTCCAAACAGGTTCCTCGTAAAGCGAATCAGCTATCACGAGACATAATTTCTATTTGACGCGAGCTCTTCGTGTTCGTCCAGTTAAGGTATTCATTTACTGAATAAATTGAGGAAATGTGAACCTTTAAGGCCACGAGTGAAGAGTTTATCGGATTAGCCCCCTGGACCATAGCAAGTTGTCGATCTCGCCAACGCCGGCTGAATTTAGTAAAGAACAGAGACAAGCACTGAAACTCAAATTCGTAATGATATTCTAAGGAATGAACAACTAATTTAATTGTGACTCTGATGGGGAAAGAACATGTTTTTAAATCAAGCTATTGAATTTTATTATGTCTTTGCAGGAGTTCTGGGGTGCTGATTTTCTTTTCTTCATACAATTCCTGTTATTTTTGAAAATGATTTGAATATGAAAATAGTGGTATCGCTAAAGTATCAGTTATTAAAAGTGAAGCTGAGTTGAGAAACTGCAATTTTTCGTTGATTATCTTTCATGCAACTTCACACATGTGTGAGCCAATTAATGTAAGCGAATCAAATATAAAAATCAGACTCCAGAACAAATGAAATAAAAATAGACTTAGGTATGTTATTAGCAGCTGCACTGAAATCAACACACCAATGAATGATTAAACGACGGTAATAACAGGTTTTCCCTCAGTTATTTGTAAGCATGGTTTCGATATAAAACAATGTCACTTGCCTCTTCGGCTCATGATTAAAAAATAAATTTTCAGTCTCCAGTGAATTTTTTTTTTTTTTTTTTTTTTTTTTTTTTTTTTTTTTTTTTTTTTTTTGCGCACTATACATCTCTTTCGTATTGAGTTTTAAGATGAGAATATGAATTTTATAAGAAACAAATACTGTAGTAGTAAATTTGGACATATTGCAAGTACAAACACAAAAATGTACACACAATATATGCTTGATTCTTCTAGATGAATTTTTTTATCAAAATCGGAAGACTGTCGACCGGTTCTTCAATAAAATAACAGCGGCTACAGAACAAAAAACAGAAAAATTATGCGTCAGTACGAAATATGTTATTCTTACAGAGGTACATACCAGGAGGACGGAATAATAGATATTTACACATACCACAAACAGTAATGTAAGGTCAGTATTCTGATTATAATTCCTCCGTTATGGTCTTGAACATCTTAACTCAGTGAATCACGGAAAATAAATCAGTATATCAGAATTTTGTACGACGACAATACGAACAGTTAAGATGCTTTTGATTATTAGAAGACGAACTGAAATAAATTTATGTTTTGGTTTACCATTTGTAACTCCTCTGAGTTATAGTTATATCTGCACTAAAAGAAAATATCGAAATGTCAAGTCACAAAGTCTGGATCTAAAGATAGATTCAGGATATTAAGCACTACTTTGTAATAAAAAAAAAAAATTACGCACTATTTAGTTCACTTCAGATGGAAAAAGGACATTGGTCTACCGGTACAAAATTATGTTGAATTCTCTCATTTTTAGTCACTATAGCTCTTGAAGAGACAACTTCTGATCTATAGCACAGAATATACGTCTTCAGTGCCTATACACAGTGAAGTGCTGTGAATCTGACATCAAAGATTCCCCAGAAATCTTGCTGCACGCTTAGAGTAAGATGGTGAAACGGTGGTAGCTCTTCCAGATGCTTTCGGGCCGTAAATTCAAGACTCTGATTCTTGTTTATTCCGTTAAGGTCCAGAGACTTTCTC
>CM061918.1:2474005-2495035 GCA_031002005.1 Vandiemenella viatica | reverse complement strand
GAAAACCTTGTAAGGAAAAACAGTAACGATCGCGATTCTGCCAAAATAACATTCAGTAATGACGTCATAATACTACTGTAGTCAATCGCTTAGACATTATTTTCAAGTAGTAATTCCATTGTAATACAGCCTGGACCATTATTTTCAGGCAGAAATTAGGTTTTAATACAGCCTGGACGAGCATAACACAGTTAAATGTACTTCTGAAAGTACTTCTAGAGGAGTCTTGTGTTTGACCACGGCAGTGTTATGACGCCAATTCCTGGCGGAATCGCGATCTCCGGTAATTTAAATAAATGCATTTTACTTTAAATTACGGAAAGTATAATATCAATAACGAATAACTGTCATTTATTTGAATTAATTATACGCAATTGTTAATACATATTACTCATAAGCTTAATTATATGACGATCTACATATTTTGTTCGAAGTTCACATAGCAATACAGTAATAACTTCAACTTAATTACTGACGACGGAAGTATAGAAACAAATTAAAAATAAATTCGGAATCCCAAAAACGTTTGCTCTACCATGTAATATCAGTTTTATTGCTGGTACACGCACAATTCAGCACAATACATATGGAACTACTTCCATCCGCATGAAATAATACCTTCAGTGACATAGAAAGGAGTTTAAATTGTTTAAAAACTGATTTCAGTGTGAATTATGCAGTAAAAAAATGTGTCAGTTGCGATTGTGGTCAACTTAACCACAACCTCCACTAATATCGCCGTTCTAAAATCATAGTTTCTATTACCCTGATATGAATAACGACGGGTATCACGTATTCAGGTAGAAGGAATTTATTCTGGAAAAGCTTGTAAGGAAAAACGAATGAGGATTAGTTTTAATGATATTTTTCGTAATATGAGTGTCATACTGTGGTTAGATTACCGGAGTATTTGACTATGATTTATTTAAATAAATGCATTATACTTTAAATGACGGAAAGTTAATATCATAAACGGATAAGTCATTTATGACTGATATATTTCGTGGTTACGTACCTTTCACGTAAACTTTCTCTGAAATTTTAATAAGCTTCATTGTTTATTATCTGCTGCAAAAAAAAATTCTTAGGTTATGTTTTAACCTAATTCTTATAACTGATACAGATAATATAACATAAACATCGAACACTCCTTACTTGAGTTTCTGGATCTATTTGTCGTAAATAAACAAAAAGAAACAAAAAAGGAACAACTGTAACATGGTGGCTGTTGATTCGCGAGTGACGGCTGGCACGTGACCATTCTGTAGCCAATAGCTATAGACGACGTACGCAGACTCCAGATTAGCATTTTATATAAGAGGATACGGATTAATAACATATTATTCCTACTGACGCCGAGGCAAAAACAGCTTGCTCTGGAATCTGACGCCTCAAGCAAAAATTAATCAATACCCTTAACGGGTATAAATCTTAGTACCCTAATTCGAACATGATACACAGCCCAAAATCCTAAATTTTACAATTTTGTATGTATCAAAAGCCAACCATTTCGACTAAACTGTAGGTAGTGATAGCATATGGGCCGTTAGTGATAGCTTATGTTACGTTTTTATGTGACTTCGACACGCCGAGAAGTAAGAAATCGTCCCCTAATTTAATTTCTCCATAATAGATTGAGCAGTATAATATTGTCTGGCGCAAGTCTTACCGCATTACAAACGTGTGCCACGACTTTTTTTTTTTTTAATTATTTATTGACACTTGGCCTGTTTGGCCATACAGTCAATATACATTCTATTTATACATATACACTGACATAAAATTATAACATGGTTAGATTGGTAGTTAAAGTTAAACATTTTCACAGTAAATTTTGATAATACATGATTTTTTAGTTTATTAGGTTAAAATGTAATAAAACCATTACCGTCTAGTGTTCCATGAACGGTAACTATTTGCAATATTGAAGTGGGGTGGGATCTCCCGATTATATCTCTATATTGTTTCTTGTAATAAAATGTACCATCTTTTGGTATATAGAAATATTTCCTAAGGCAAGGAGATGGCTGACATTGACTGGATATCTTATACCCCAATGTTTCAAGTCTTCCCAAAAGGTGTCCGTTTCTTCCTTGTATTTATTACATCCAAAGAATATATGGTTTGTGTCGGCCTCGGACTGCCCATCACATTGACAAAAAGGGGAGTTCACTAGCTTTATTTTGTATAGATGGCTTCCGAATCTCCCGTGGTTGAATTTTAGTCTCGATATTATGGTGACTGCTTTTTTTGTGGCGTATTTCTTTTGGTACCACTGTGTCCTTGGTATCAACGGATGTATCTGCCTATAATGTGCTCCTTTGTGTTGGTTAGTGGATTTCCACATATCATTCCAGGTCTCCATACATTTTTGGCGAAATAGTGGGATTAGATCACTTCCTATTAGAAGTTCAACTGGGTTTCCTGTTTGTGCGGCTATTTTTGCAAGAGCATCCACTCTTTCGTTGCCATGTAGTCCGACATGCGCCTTGACCCAGATAAAGGAGATCTTCATACCTTGTTTGTTTATGTCGTTCATCAACTCCAATATGTTAAACAAAAGTGGAGTCCTCCCTCTATCTTTGATTTCCATCACCCAGTTTTTGCAGTGCCGATTTGCAGTCTGTAAGAATAACTGTATTCTGAATGCGCATCTCTTGCGCATATTCCAGCGCTTTAAGTATTGCAAACAGTTTCGGCTGTGAAAGAGGATGTTTCCACGCGCAGCTTAAACAACCTTTCCACTATGTTAGTGCTGTCCAAAAGGCACTCCCAACCATGTTGCCAGTCTTTGACCCATCTGTATATATATATACCACTCGACCCATACCACTTAGATAGTCATTTAGAAGATTATTGTTGCTAAGGGCGTTCTCTGAATATCTCAGATTTTCTACGATCTCGTTCCGGATCATATGGGTTTCGTAGTCAACTTCGTAACATGGTAATCTTGGAGAGAGAACACTTGTGTCTGATATTCATTAAGCTCAGCGATGGCCGCAACTAGAGGTGGGCTGTTCCTGTGGGTCCAGTAAGCAGAGGTTGATGTTGCTGCCCACAGGGCGCGTATTTTTATTGTAAGCGCGTTTCCGGTTTTCTGGAACTGTTTTATTATAAACTTTTTACTGAGATATTGGCGCCTCAGTGCGAGTGGCATTTCATTGGTTTCGACTAGCAGTGCATTGGTTGGCGTCGACAGGAATGCCCCTAAGCAGAGTCGAAGAGCTCGGTACTGACATTTATCCAGGCGGTTCAGAAGTTGATCGGACGCGGATCCGTAAAGTACACAGCCATAATCTAGGTGAGGTCGCACCATGGCTTTGTAGAGAGCTATTGAGATTTTGGGATCAGCCCCCCACCAAGCACCGTTAGTGGCTCGGAGTATGTTTATTGCTTTATCACATTTCCCAACTGTTTCAGATATCTGACGCGTCCATCTTAGCTTGTTGTCTAAGTATAATCCCAAATATTTGATACACTTTAGGAGTGGCAGTGTATATGGTCCGAGTCTTATGTTTTCAGCTGCCGTACCTTATGCCGGGTGAAGGTTATTACTGCGGATTTTTCTGGTGATATTTGGAGTCCGTTTTCCTTTAGCCAAGTCTTGAGTTTAGTTAGCGTTTGGCTAAGGTAGAAATAGGTGTCCTGAAGGTTCCTGGATGTTTTGTAAATGCAAAGGTCGTCCGCATATTGTATAAACCAGGTATCTGGTGACAGTGTTATGCCAATGTCACTACAGTATATTATGAACAGGAGTGGTGCCAGGATAGACCCTTGCGGGAGCCCAAAACTTGTACGCCGAGGACCAATTTTGCCAGTTGGTGTCATAATTATCAGAACTCTATTTTGCAGAATGTTCCAAAGATTTAATATAAATGTTTCAGGCAGTTTCATTAGGAGGAGCTTTTGTACTAGAATTTCTGGAACAACATTATCATATGCTCCAGTCAAGTCTGTAAACACACACGTTGTGTACTTGTTAGCTGTCAAGCTCTCTTGTAACTCAGTAACTAGGTGTGCCAGAGCGTCAAGCGTACCCAGGCCTCTGCGAAAACCGTACTGAAAATGGGGGAGTTTTATATAGTGTTCCACGTGCCACTCTATTCTGAGCCTAATCATACGCTCCAGGGTTTTATACATACAAGACATGAGAGAAATCGGCCTGTATGATGCTGGGTCGCATGGGTCCTTGCCTGGTTTGAGGATAGGGACTATTCTTACAGTTTTCATAGATTCGATGTCAATGCGTTGTAACCAAACGTCGTTCATTACTTTTAGAATTGCTAACTTGCCTTTTCTTGGTAGATATTTGAGCATGGCGTAATGGATGTTGTCTGGCCCAGGCGATGTGTTCTTACTATTACTGACAGACGTTTCGAACTCTTCCAGATTAAATGGCTGTAGTATCTGTTCATTGGATGTATTTTCCTGTAGGCAGATCTTGTTTATTACTGATGGTGGTGTCATCTTCTCCAATATCTTCTCTAACACCTCTTGCGTTGCGGTATGAGTTGAGCGGTTACTCGATGAATTACGGAATTTTCTTATCTCGTTCCACACAGTGATCGGGGAGGTGTTACGGTTTAAGTTTTCGCAAAAGGCTATCCACTTTTGCCGCTTTTTCCTTTTCAAGAAGCGTTTTACTCTGGCCTGAATTTTACTTAAAAGAATAAAGTTTTCCTCCGTTGCGTGTTGTCGATAGATTTTTAGGGCTTGTTTTCGTTCTTGAACTGCCGCGGTACATTCTGAGTCCCACCAAACTGCAGATCTTCTTCGCTTTAATTTGACTGGGTGGTTTTCGGGAATCGTCGTAAGAGCCGCTTGTTCTATTCCGTTTAATATTTTCTCATAGTCGCGCTGCGTATCCCCGGTTTCTTTGAAGTTTGAGAATATATTGCTTGCTGCTTTTCTGTAGGCGCTCCAATCGGCACGCTTAATGTTCCATCTATACGTGGGTTTTCTTCCTTTGTATCTATGTGATGTCGTTGATAAGAGAAAAAAATGGGAAGGTGGTCTGACCCACTGGTGTCTTTTATGGTTGTCCAGACGGCTGTATGGGAGAGGTGGGTCGACGCCAGAATTATATCTACAGCTGATCTCCGTTCTCCTGGTTTTGATATCCTTGTGTACGAGCCGTCGTTAAGGACCACTAGTTCCTCTTCTTCTGCTACCTCCATTATCAGTCTTCCGACAACATCCGTTCTTTCACTCCCCCAAACAGATTATGCCCGTTTACATCGCCCATTAAAATTACAGGTCGGGGGGTTTGTTTCACATAGGAGCTAATGACCTGCTTGCTTACAGTCGTATTTGGAGAACGATAAATTACTAGTATGGTCGATACAATACCGTTAACGCGCGTTCTAATTGCGCATCCTTCTATACCATTTATTACATTCCTTAGTTTCAGGCTGTGAATGGTATGTTTCTTCTGATTAGTATAGCCACTCCACCGTAACCATCTGCTCTGTCGTATCGCTCGATATTATAGCCAGGATGTTGATTTGTTCCTTAGGTTTAAGCCACGTTTCTGCAATTCCAGCAACACATACATCGTACGATTTTAACAGATGGTGCAAACTTTCTTTGTTGGATCGAACCGAACGTGCATTCCAGAATAAAAAATTGTTCACTTGCCTATTCCCCGCCATTGTTGCTTAGCAATAAGTGTGGTGACACATTGTTTAAGATTGGATGGTAAAATTCCAGAAGTGGCCATATTGAAAATCGTTACAACCATCTCGCAAATCTTATCTATCATCTGTTCATTTATGGGTAGAGGTGAGGGTTTATAGGGATTGTTGGTGATTGGCTCTATGTGGGGTCTGTTGACATCATAGTATAAGTCAGACGGGATGTTTTGAGCTGAGTTCTGTTGGCTGACCGGCGGCCGATTGAGCTGTTGTTGAGGAAGTGGATGCCGGCGGCTCGTAGGTGGAATGCTGGTCCGAGGTAGAGGCAGAGCCGTTATCTTTGAGGAAAAGCTAGTTTGTTGTACCGCGCTCTGTGCTGAGCGTAAAACAGGCAAATTGCGGAAAATTGTTCTCATCTCTGGTTGGTGGTACGGCAGTCCTTTTCACATATGTGTTGATTGATTCAAGTGCTATGGCTTCCTCCCATGATATATTCTCACGGGCCATGTGAAATTTAATTTGTTTCTGTCTAGTGAATTCGGGACAAATACGATCCGTTGAACGGTGGCTACCCCCACAGTGTACACAGTGTGGGTTTCCCTGATAAGTACATTCCTTCGTGTCGTGTTGTTCGCCACAATTTGCGCAACGAGCAGCACTGCGGACACATTCGGCTTGTGTGTCCGAAACGGAGACAGTGAAAACAAGTTACCACGTTCCCCACGTATGGTTCAACACTACAGCGAGTACTGTGAATGTATACATAGTTCGGTAGCCTTTGACCAAGAAATGTCACCTGTACTAGCTGCCGAGGTATTAGTTCTGTTGCTCCTTCCCGCACTACTTTCCGCATGATCCGACGGACTTGTAAGACTTCCGTATCACACTCAATTTCTTTCTTTAGCTCGTCTTCCGAAAAGGACGTGTCTACGTTACGTATAAGCCCTTCCTTTACAGTACAAAATCGTGGTATATAGAACTTAATTTTTTTGGGATGGTTTCTGACTTTAGCTAAGCAATTTGCCCACACTGCCGAGTTGAGTTCAACTTGCACATGGTTCCGCCCTTTTCTACTAATATTAACTATAGCAGATTTAATGTCAGGTATTGATTCTCGGATTATTTTTCCTACAGTCATGGGGTGTAACCTACCGAGATTCTGTTGATCACTATGCACTGAATCATATTCGGCAAAGACATAGAATGGGCCACCATCACTTTCTCTAAACAAGTAAAATGTTGGCTTCACTATCACATGTGGCTGTGGAATTTAAATTAGAGCACTTGCTTCCTGATTCTTGAGTTTTGACTTTTTTTGTTGCAACGTTGTCACTGGTTTCTGGCAACGACGACCTCAGTCGCTGTTTACCTCGAGCGGCGTTCTCCCACGAAGTCTGGTTCACTGCGTCCAAGTTCTGCTGGTTCATCAACTGCAAAGCTGCTGGCTGCTGTACTGGTAGAATAGCTTGCTGGTAGAAGCTGCCGGAGACGTCTTGCTGTCGACTGCTATCGCGCTCGTCATTCACCACGTTGTAGTACGTCCTTAGTCCTTCACCGACCGCCTGGCCAGTGTCATCTGCCTCCATTTCTAGCATTGCGAAACTGAGACTGTGTCTCAGTTATGCGTCGAGATTTTCGTTGTTACTTAACACTTGCTTTATACCACTGATTGAACAAAATAAAGTTAAACTTGGAACTGTCAATTTCTTGATGTCTACTGCTCCGAGCGTGTGTTGCGTAGTTTCCTTCTGAGTATGAGGAAGTTACCGCTACGAATGCCGGAACTAGACTGGGGTGCCACGACTTAATAAATAGAAGTTCGATGTTGAAAGAATTTTGCGTGGTGTAGGGTTGGATCTTATTTCGGTAGATTTGACCCCTACGACAACTGCGTCTGGAACCGGTCAGGGTAATAATTATTTCCAGTGATTCGGGTTTTTTCTGTACGGACCCAGGATCTCCTCCTGCCACGATGCTTCGATAGCCGGTCAGGATACGTCATGTGACTCGGCGTGCCATCCCGATTTCGGTTTTCCATGGTTTCCTGAAATCGCTCCAGGAAAATGCCGTGACAGAAACACTTAACAGAGTCGGCTGTTGGCGAGTTTCGCTTGATACTCGTGAAGATTATCCGAAGCAAATATTTTCTTGAACCCGCCTTAAACGGCGTACAGTTATTCAATCGCATGATTACCTGTATTGCTGGTTGTGATTGTGTTGTGATTAGTGGTGCGCTGTTTCTGAGCTACAGGTGTCAGCTGTTGTGACGCTGCGTATTGATTGCCGCTCGCTCTGGCTCTCCCGCCACCTGTTGATTCCACGCGCGAAGTGTTTGGCGCGCGCTTAGTGTCGGGGAAGCAGCCTCCAGCAGCTGCCGCGTTCACTCGCATTATCCACCCAACCATGCTCTGGGGCGAGAGGGAAAACAATATTACAGCACAGTGCGTGAGATGTGAGATACGGACCGAGCGTGGCTCTGCAGTCCAGAGGACGCGGGTTCCAATCCCCGTCCGGCAGTCCAGATTTCTATTTTCGTTGTTTTGTCCAAATCACTGCAGGCGAATGCGGGGATTGTTCCTTAAAAAAACAATAGGGGCGTTACCATCCTTTCCTTGCCCACAGTATTTTCTCGCCTCTAATGACTCTACGTCGACGAGGCGTAAAGCCATAAGCCGTGATATATGAAAAAAAGTGTGAAAAAAACAAATCCAATTTCAGTTACTGGGCAACTACCTACAGCATCTCTAACTATTCGAGATTCGAGTACTAGCCTGGAATACCTTTTTATATTGTCATAGCATACAATTTTGTGTATGATTCCAAATGTTTTACGTCACATTATGCGAAGTTCTGATTCATTCAGTAAAGATAGAAAAAAATATAGTGTTTTAACTTTTATTTTCGCCGTTCAATTGTCACTTATTATTCTTAACAAAAACTTACTTCTTACGTACACAAAACATTGCGTTGGTAATAGTCAGTTATGTAGACCGTTAGAGATTTTTTTTTGTCGCCGTCGTTGTTTTTTTTTGGCCTTACGGCTTGTTGAAGTCTTTCGGGGTAGAAACGAACTAGCGTAAAGGAAAATGAATCCAATCCAGCATTAATCTGTGGTGATTTCCAGAAACCATGGAAAACCAAGGTCAGACAGAGAGGGATTCGAACCCGAATCCTCCCGAATGCGATGTCGGGGCTATTCCTGGTTTCTCTCTTCTGTATGATGCCTGGAGCATGGAAATTTCATTTTTTTAAGGCTTGACAACATAGGTACAAATGAAGAGGTTAGCACAAGATGGGAAGGGATGGAGGATTGCATCAAACCAGTCGAAAGATTAATGACAGAAAAGAAAAAAAGATATGTATATTATTGAACATTTCTGGTTTCTCGTATCTCGACTCAGCAATGCGTTATGTTATTCGAGACGTCGCGTCTCAGCCGATGCACTGGGCGTCTCTCCGTCGTCCATGGCAACAGATCGAGATAGCCTCGCGCGGCAGCGCAAGGCACCACACGCGGCTGACACGTGCGTCGCGCGTAGTGGACACACGCCTCAACAATTAGATGTCTCACTCAGAAGACACGTTAGGAAGAAATGCTTAAAAGCTGATAGTGAATGTTGTTCAAGCTTTATCTATTCCAAGTTCCCATTTTATGTATTTATTTATTATTATTTATTTTTTGCCTTTACGCTGCAGTAGGGGCCTTGGTGGATAAAAACGTTATAGTTATCTTTCATACATTCATGATTAATAATTAATAAATGGGGATTTTAATTTTGTTTTCTGAAAGAGTTAAAATATGGATTTTTGCAAGAATCTCGATGTTTGTTGGAATATAGGAAAACTGTCACAATATGACATTTATCTTCTACCATTGGCGATTACAAGTCTGAGCGAATTTACCGTTAACACAAATTGGCAAAAAAAGCAACGCTCAGAGGTATAATTAGCCGTCATGAGCAAGCAAACAATTGTGATTTACTTTTAAATCCATCTCAGAATGACTATGCAAGAAATAATGATATTTGGAAACAATGTACAATATAAGTTGTGACGACCTCAGACATAGGTATCATAATACTGTGACTTTACAATTAAAAATCATGGGCGCGACGAATGAAAAATATACCATTCGAAAATAACTAGTTCTGGCAAATTACGCCGCTAGCTCAGAGTTTTTTCAGTTACAATGTTAGAACATGGATCTATCCTCTCAAAGACGCTTAAGGGTTCAGTTTCACGGAATGCACAATCAGATGACTTGGTCGTAATAATTTACCATTGTAGTTCTACGTCTGATGTCTGCGGTGTTCGGAGATGGCCCACGGTATGTGAGACTTGTCTCACAAGGCGGCTACAGGCACGTCCGTAGTGGTAATGCGCATCATCGCATTAGTGGCTGTGACGCCGTGCAGAAAGCTGCTCCAGCCAGCCGGCAGCGTCAGTTTTCCGACACCAGGAGTCGAACGCAGCAGTTATTTGCCCCGCGTATATCATTGAGGTCGGACATATTCGGCTAAGTTCGGGGACGATCCTGTGCCCGGGTGGCAGGCATTTCCCACTAGGTGAGCGACCTTGTTGACCGCCCATCCCCAGGGAGCAGAATGTGTCGTCCGGCAAAACCTTTCATCCGCGACTTCCTGTCGCCGTGGTTCGGGAAAGCCACGATTAGCTTCAAGCCTACACAGCTCAATAATTCTTTAATATTCGTTGCAACAAGATACACTGAATGTTCACCATTGCATTACAGTCCTCACTTGGAATCTTGCGTACTTTAGGAAATTACTAAAAAAAAACCTATCTAGTTGGTCACCCAAGATTTATGAAAATTACTCTAACATTATGATTTATATAACAAAAAATGCACATTAGAATGTGGCGACAGCGCGTCTCGTTATAAGGCGCCGTCTAAGTCGTGGTCATGACGAACGAGAAGTGCGTTTGGGGTGTGGTGTTAATAGTAACCTTCCCATTCTTAGGAATAACTGTGTTGATGAGTTACGATCAGAGTCTAGGAATTATGCAGATGACATAAAGTTATACAGTAGGATCAAAACTGGTGAAGACTGTAAACAACTGCAGGGTGACCTGGATAGAGTATCTCAATGGGTTGGTCAGCATGGAATGAAAATAATGGCAAGAAAAGTTTGATGATCATGTGCATATTACGTTAGACTGTTCTGTGGTATGCATGCATACTGATATGCATATTCCTTGAGATTTGGTTACATTCGTGCTTTTGTTTTTGAGATGTTGTTGGCTGCTAGGAACGAATTATTGAGCGACGTGGTCGAGTGCAATACGCGAAGTCCGATAAAAGAGTAATGGTTGTAGTTTCAACTGGTGTTGGTGAAAATTGTTAAATTATTAACTGAGTGAATAAAAGTTTTTACCGGAACCATTAATGACTTGTGCATCTGTTCATAGTTAGATGCTAGCTGTAAAATAGGCTAAAGAAGAAAAAGGACGAACGTGTTTGAAGTTAACAAAATTATTTTTCACGCGAGATTACGTAAATCAGAGCACTAGGTTGGAACTACATAAGTGAACAAAAAATATTAACACAAGAGTCAGCTTATTAGGAACGCAGATAAAAAAAACCGTTAATTACGATTATAGGATAGGTTCAGAATTGCTTATTGAAAGCTTGAAGTGTAAATATCTTGACATAAAGTTTGATAAAAAAAACTCAATTGGGCAGAGCACATCGGGTAGATGGTAGGAAAAATTTACAAAATCCTTCATTTACTGGAGAGGGTGAGAAGAGGATGTACCAGAGAAGTTAGGGAGTTGGGTACAAAACTTTGGTCAGATCATTGGTTGAATATGGTGGTGTAGTTTGGGACATACATTTTGGGTATCAAATACAGGAGTTGGAAGGTGTGCAAAGAAGAGCAGCTAGATTTGTGTGTGGAAATTATCGCAGGACCCAGTCTGTAACTGATATAATAAGGGAGCTGGGATGGGACTCATTGGAGGAAAGGAGGAGGATGAAGAGAGTGCTGGGAATGTAGAGGGTGATAGAGCTTGGGGGGATATTGGTCAAGGAATTAGTAATAGTGCATGGAAGGGGAAAGGCGACCATGACCACAAGCTTGCACTCGATTTCATGCTTAAAGGAGTGGGAAAATTTTCTGTTGTTGGTAAGGGTGTCTGGTATTGGAACAAATTACCAAGTTCATTGATGAATAACGCTTAAGGAATATAAAATTAAAATTTGTAAATTAGAATAATAAATGGGGGAAGAATTTAAATTTGAATTATAAAAGAAAATTTATGTATATATATATATATAGGAGTAAATGGATGACTGGGGTAATTGTCCCCGGAGTGTTAGCTGCATCGGAAGTAAGTTAATAATAATAACTCCCTAACGCGGCTGCTGCTAGTCTCAGAATATTGCAGGGAGTGTCTTACTTGTTGTGGGATCGCAGATGCAGGTGTGAAGGGGTAACGCCGTGCAGTGATCCTCGTTTGTGTCGTCAGACGTCATCGGCCGGAACCTTGACGACGAGCAGCCTGCCACATCCGAAAGACACATAAATCTGGACAATAGCGCGATTTGACCAGACAGCTAAATGGACGTCCCCTCCACACTCTGTCAGGGGCCGATAAAGCTGTCTCCCTCGAGCAGTCCTTGTCCTAGTCCTTTATAGTGATCACTCAACACCTGACGCTAATAACGCTCCTGCCAGGGCTAGTAGCAACCACACTAAGGCCGGGCGCACATTGACGCGCAGTCGATGCAGCGCAGCGCAGCACAGTTTCTGTGTCTCTATGTTTCGGGGTGGAACAGCGCGTATTGAGACGCAGAGCAGGGCAGCGCAGTACTGCGCCACGTTGTGATCACGACACAGAAACTGTGCCACGCAGCTCACTTGTGCCAGTTTACAACGTAACACTTCTTGCGTTATTTATAATCTTGCTTTACTTTAAAATCATTTTCAACAATGGAGTATGAAAATTGTTTAAACTGGAGCGTAACCACCCCGCGATTCACACTACCAGTCATACTAAATACATAAAAATTAAATTTATACAGGAAATTTGGAGAAGGATCACCAATGAACCCAACAAGTGGCGAGTAAATTCAGCGTTTATTAAACTTTTATGGCCTAGCGTCGTCTTGCTGAAAAACAAATTACTTACGACTCCTATATATATTAAAAAAAAAAAACAGTGATCCGATTCTTGTAATAAATAATGAAACTCATAGTGCTCTAAGTGTTTTGGCTCGTAACTAACTTTATTAAACAGGGATTCGATCGCGCCCTTCTTACGGGACGTGTAACATACCAGATACAGGAAACCAAGGACACATTTTAAAAACTACTCTGTTCAAAGATAATAGAAATATTAGTGTATTGCTCACTTTTTTTACTTATAGATTTACACCTCACCGACGTCGAGGTAATTAGAGGCGGGATTGAACTGGGGACAAGAAACGGGAATGAATTCGGCCATGGCCTTTTGAAGGAAACATTTTGGCATTCGTCTGGAGCAGTGTTGTAAAAAAACGGTTTTTTTTCTGGCTTGAAAAAAAAAACATGAAAAAAAAACATGTTTTTTTTCTGGAACATGTTTTTTTTTCACAACTACTAAATCTCAAATTTGTAACGCAGTTATGGTTTAAAATGACTGTTTTAGAGTTTATTCTAAGTACTTATCTTAGTTTAATATCTACTATATTTTTCTGGTTCAGTATGAAAAAAATTACGAAAATATTGGCAAAATTGACTGAAATTTTCTTTATGAACGGGGATTTCCCGAAGAGACTAGGTTGCGCGAGATGGAATCCCCATTCCCCGTTGTTTGGATTATACTTGCTATTTGAAATAGTGCTGCCAGCCCTACAAAATTACCTACAGAGCTTTTAAAAAAATAGGAATTTAAAATTTATCCACAGTTTTTTCCTCTTTTTATTACTTATTGGGCTTTCCTTATATTCGTATACTTGTTAACTCTCAGAGTATAGTGCTACTGATTCATTAAATTGTCAGTAAGGGAGCTTGCATAAACCACATAGCTCCATTTTGGCCTCCTGTGAACCCCCCCTCCTCTCCCACGTAGCCCTACGTGGCTTCCCCCCCCCCCCGCTCATGTAGCACGTAGCTTTCTTCCGTTTTGATTCCAGAAGACATTTTGTACTGTTTTCTCTTGTCAGACTATTGTAAATTACATACGGATATAATTAACTGAGGGAAATAAATACTCACATGCTGTTCTGGGTTCAGTTCCTCATTTTAACTGTGAAAAATGTTACGAAAGGAAAGTTACGTGGCCGGGCTCGGAACACCCCCCCCCCTCCTCCCCACGTAGCCCAGCGTAGCCTTCCAGCTAACCCCTCCTCCCTCTGGACCGAGCCAAGTAGTTTGTGCACGGTCCCTAATTATGAATCGTTTCCTTGCAACCGTTGGTGTAAACAAACAATTGAATAGAAGTAAAGCTCCTATTTTGTAAGATAATAGATTTAAATTCAAACTTAAAAGACCGTAATACTGAACTATCGGCGCAGTCTTTATGCACAGTGTGTACTTTGCTCACAATTTAAAATTGCAATCTCAAAATCTTTTGCCTACAATACAAGAACAACCAGTAAAAGAAAATTTAACTCTTTCTGAAGTTATGGATCTAGAGGAGACAGAAGAAGACAAACGACACCAATCGAACAAGTGTTGGTAGTGCTGATACTAGGGAATGTGGTACTGACATAGAGGATGAATAAAATTATATTACCTATATAGATACACTTATGAATCATTATGTGAGACATTATATGATTCAATAAGACTTAAAACACACTTATAAAATGGAAGTTCCTTAAATAAAACTATAATTTATCAAATTTATTGTTTTCCGAAAAAAAAACAAATTTAGAAAAAAAACACGGGTGCTAGGTTTTTTTTCACAAAGCTGAAAAAAAAACATTTTGTTTTTTTTTTTCAGTTTGCAACACTAGTCTGGAGTGATTTTGGAAAACTATGGATAACCGCCTACTTAATGTGCACCATGGTACTTAACTAAATTTCTGGAGAGCATAGGCATTCTGTCTGATAAAACATAACTCAGCGTGTTAGGTGATTGGAACGCCAGCTGTGGAAAAAGCAGTGCGCGATTGTTAATTGTGTGCCAAAGTCCTGGCTGATCTTTCTATTGTTATTATAGTTATTCGGAGGGAAACTTGGTGGGTGAACAGTCGTGAACAGCCGGCACAGGTAGCAAAACACACTGCATTCAACGAAAATCTCGCACACGCTTACAACAGTACCAGGAAGCGGTCTCTGTGAGCATGTCCCCTGAGCTTGTTGTGGGTGGAGCTGCTTTGTTTAGTAATGGCAGATCGATGTAGATATTTGAGCGCTACCTCCAGATAACTCACGCGATCTGCTGTCGGTTAGTGGAATTAGTAGCAATATTTATCGCAGAACGCAATCAGTAACATACGATAAAAGAGCTGGAATGGGATTCATTGGAAGACAGGAGGAGTGTGAGAAGGGTCATGGGAGTGTACAGGGCGTATGTTGGTGACGACGTGTTCAAAGATATAGGTGTAAGAATTAGAAGTAATGCTTGGAAGGGAAAGGGGACCATGACCACAAGCTGGCACTCGATTTCAGGCACAAAGGAGTAGGAAGATTCTCTTTATTTAGAAAAAAGGGGTCAGGGACTGAAATAAGTTAGCAGCAGAAATGTTCAATAATTTATCAAAAACGTTGAAACAATTTAAAGTTGAAATTTGTAGAGGACAAATGTAGGTAGGTGCAGGAAAGGGGGAAATGGATGTGTAGGGAAATTGACAATGGAGCATGCGTTCCACTGCAAATTAAATTAAATCCTGAACATCATTGATCAAGGAGCTACACTTTTTTTTAAATATATGTAATATAGAAAAAGTTCTTGTTACTCATGTTGATTTTATGTTAGCCAAATATTAATTTCAATCACAGTCGTTTGCAAAGATTTCCTATCGCTATTATCTGCAGTGACCAGTCATCCTTCAGTTCATTGACACCATGGTGCTTGGAATTTATCCTCGTCACTTTGGGAGCGTTCATAAACTACGTCGCTCGGTCTAGGGGTTGGCTGGAAAGTTACGGTGAGCTACGTGGGGGGAGAGGGGGTGGTTCCCAGCCAAGCCGCGTACCTTTTAATTGATATTATCAGTCAGAGCTGAAATGAGGTACAGAACACACAACAGCATGTATTTATTTGCGTAATTTGTTTATATCTTTATGTAATTTACGATAGGAAACAGTACTAAACGTGTTCTGGAATCAATAGGAAAAAGAACTACGTGTTTCGTGGGGGTGGGGGTGCGAGCGAAAAGTGACGTCGGGCTACGTGGGGTGAGGGGGCTTCACAGGAGGCCAAAATGGAGCTACGTGGTTTATGCACGCGCCATTTTCAATAAACGTCACACACCGCAGTGGAAAAAGTGTTGGGATACCTCCAAATATCGTGTGGGACGCCATTTTGCCCAGCGAAATGCACAACCCGAAGTAGTATACGCTCCACAAGTCCACTGAAGTCATGCTTCCCCTACGGCCGGCCGTAATTGCGAAAGGGCTGCCGCTATAGGACGTTGCACACACACTGATCATGTCTTAGTTATGTTTGACTGGATTCATGTCTGCGATCTCCGTGGCGAAATCATACGCCGGAATCTTCAGAATGTTCTTCAAACTGAAACCAATGGTGGACTCTTTTGATCCGACGACAAGACGTATCGTCGTTCTGGAAAGTCCATCGTTGTCTGAGAACATAGAGGCCAAGAATGGCGGAAAATTGTCTCCAGGTAACCGAAAATAACCACTTCAGCCAATGGTCGGTTCAGTTACACGAGAGGTCCCAGCCCATGCCAGGAAAACCCAGCCCGCACCAAGATGGCGTCACCACCGTCTTATACAGTGCCTTCCTGACAACCTGGGTCAACAGCCTGCTGGGGCCTGCACCACCTCACTCACGCAACCTTTTACCATTCATTTAGGGTCCAGGAGAGGCGCTGCAGCGGGGGGCACCCGCGTCGGTCTTCTGCTGCCATGTCCCATCTCTGTGAAATTTCTCTCCACTGTCTGCACACTAAGTGTCGCCTGTCTGTCGACAGTAGAGTTGTATCCGAGATCATCTCTGCGGATGTTTAGTGACTGAAATCCGCGGATGCGGTTGTTTTCAAAATAAGTATATATGTCATGTGAACTTTGCGGCGTTCGTGGGTCGACTAATTCAAGCGCCAAGCAGAGGGCCACGGCACCGAAAATCTCCGTGCTCACTTACCTTTTTTTATTATTATTTTTTCATGGCTATAAGCCTTGTTGACGTCTAGGTCATTAGAGGCGAGACAGGATGGGGGCGAGAAATCGACCTTTTACTAGTTTCAGATCTACTAGTGGACCCATGCAAAAATTCCACACTTCGGAGAAAGCATTTTTGTTTTGCTTTTGTCTTTACGCTTCGTTTACGTCGAGGTCATTAGCGAGGGGGTGGGAACGGGGACAAGGAACGGGAAGGAATTCAGCCATGGTCATTTGACGGAAGCATCCCGGCATACATCTGGAGTGATTAGGAGAACCCATTGAAAACCCAATTCTGGCTTGCCGGACGGGGATAAAAACCCGCGTCCTCCCGAATGAAAGGCCAGAGTTATCCCAGATATATAAATTAATTTGTAAAATGCACACTGTATAGCTTTTTTGTTGTTTATTTATTCAGTTCGTCTGTCCCGCGAGTCAGTCTACACAGTGAGAGCTGCTGCAGGACGTGGAGGTCAGAGCGATGCAGGAGGTGGCGAGTGGCTCAGCTCGCCACCTCCTGCTGCCATTGGATGCGCTGGTACAACCACGGCAATTAGATTTCAGTATTGCATTTAATACCTACCATACATATTTAATTAAGAAACACGCAAAACAAATTTTGAAATTTTCTGCTATAACAATGGCTATCTTATTATAATTATTGTTATTTTCATCGCAATTAAAAGGACCACTCTCCCGCTATTAAATTTTAGCGCTTCCTCGTGTTTTATTCGTTAGATTAACGCGGAATCAAAAATCGTTTCGTATCGTTTGCATTTAGGTACAGGCTTTCTACGGAACCGTTATGTGTAAGCGGTAACGCTCTGGCCTCGCTTTCGGGTGGACGCGGGTTCGAATCCCCGTCCGGGCATCCAGATTTAGGTTTTCCATGGTTTCCCCAAATCACTCCAGGCGTATGCCAGGATGCTTCCTTTAAATGGCCATGGCCGAATTCCTTCCACCGAAGAGTGGAGATTTTGCACGGGTCCGCTAATAATTCTAAAAACTATTAATTAATTCAATACATACAAACCGTATGGCAGGCATCAGCCTAGCACCTACAGAGGCTCACAGAACACTGAAATATAACTTAACTCCTGGCGCGTCATATCGGAAATCACACCGGGGATCTCAGAAATGTACTAAACAAACTAAATAATCAGACTTGGAGGAAGTTGGAGACTTACATTTTGAGAGGTAACGTAGATTTTTTTAACCTTCCATTGCTCTTTCGTGCGTTCAAGGGACTCTTAATGCAACTACAACTTTTGCGTTATTATTGAAACTTTCTGTGTCGCTGGAGTAATTTGAGTTGCGTAGTTGGTAACGGGAGTCCGACAGGATGAACCAGCCTGCGTCTTCACCCACAGTGGCGCTACGTTATTGTTTTTAAACAATTAAGCGCTGGCAGTTTGTCTGCAAGCCTCGGCGGATGAAGGAGTATTTTCCTTGAACTGGGTGCATCTCCCTTCACTGCCTAGCGTCAGTATAGTATAGTATGAATCCAGTAAGTTTTAAGTTGGATTTTGTGCATAATATAATTTTTTTTTTTTATTATTTCTCGTGTCCAGGACGTAACATTACAAGTTGAAAAAAAAATAACATGAATTAATTAATATCAAACTATAGAACACAATTAAATGGAATGTTACCAATATTCCACAATCTTGATGGCCTTCTCGTTTGCCCTAAAAAGGTTGTCGGTATTGCAGGTTTCAGGGAGATTCCTGCATATCAGAAGATGTTGCGAGTTCTGAAGCTCACCACATTCACATAGATCGTTGTCAGTAGTGTAATCCCATTTTTTAATATTATACAGTATCTACATCGGGACACTTCAGTTCTTAAACTGTTTAGGAGCCTTACATATAGCATATGGCTGGTTACACCCCGCAGCTGGTGCCTCTTTGATGTTCCTTATAATATAATAATAATAATAAAATGAACAAATGCAACCAGTGACAGTAGATTGCTTATTAATACAACAGACATTCAACGTCCACGACCCGATTCCTTATGTGAATCCTCTTCCGGTTTTTATCGCGTTGATGTCGACTACAGATAAGATCGAACAAAACCGGTTTAATGAGGTGCTATTTACTGGCACCCGATTGAATTCAGTAGGAAAAAAAAGTAACACATCGTTATTATTATTGCAAAATTGTTTTTTTCAAATGCTATCTATAAATTGAACAAACAAAATTTTAAAGTAAAAAAAATGCTTGTTGCGAACATTTTTTAAAAAAATATTTTCACTGCCTATTATCCGATGCATGAAATTCTTTATCGTCTGTCATATATCAACTTTTGCTTAAAAATTTACTGAAGTATCAAACTATGCAATTATGTTTAGAAACGTTCAACTGATCATTATGGTTGTTCTATAAACTATAGTATGCTACATTTCACTACAAATTAAGAAACGATTCTTGGATCTTAAGTATCGGAGAAGATAGTGAATCAATAAATATTTTTGCCAAAACATCGTTAAATCGTAGAATAAAAAAGTTATTATCAGCCCCATCAGCTATCCAGCTTTCATTCCATGACGTCTATCAAAAAAATGTATTCTGCTCCACACTAAACCACTTATTATTATTATTACTACCCCATATTTTGTATTATAGAGCTTATTGTCTACGTTGACATCTTTAGAGGAGCGAAAGAAATGGGGGAAGGAACGGGAAGAAATTCGGCCATGGCGTTTTTGAAGGAATCATCGCTTCAATCGTCTAGAATAGATTGGGAAAACTGTGAAAAACCAAAATGTGGACTCGAACCTATTCCTCGTTATCCCACCAGCCAGATTTCAGTTTCCCGAAATCACTGTAGGCGAATACAGGGATTAGTTCCTTTAAAAAGGCCATTACCTAGTTCCATGCCGTTTCTTGCCCCCAGTCCTTCCCTGTCCCTAATGACTAAGACATCGACGAGGCGTGTTACCATAAGAACAAAAAATCACCGTCCAGTTTTTTTTCTTTTTTTGATTTTAGGCTCTGGAGATAATTAGAGGCGAAAGGACTGGAGACAAGGAACACGAAGGAATTCTACGATAGTGTTTTCCAGGAACCCGTCCATCGTTCGCCTGGAGTGAGTGATTTGTGAAAACCTTGGAAAACCCAAATACTGTTGGCGGGACAGGGACTCAAACTCGCGGCTATCCGAATGAACGGCCTGAGCGTTATCACTCACCTGCCACGCTAGGTACGTTTCGTTTTATTTTAGTTAAATCTTCTACTTAATATATGCACTCATTAGCATTTTGTTTTAATTTAGTAATCAATACTTTATGCCACTCAGTTTTTGCATCGTATTTTCCTTCATTTTTGAAATGTAACCTCCCCTTCTCACATAACAGTAAAACTAATTACTGTGTGAGGCTAATGTATTTGGGAGGTTATATCCAGTTTTGTACGCTCAGAAGGGCGTACTGGGAGGATTAGCTCCAAAATGTTAATTAATAAAGTAACAATTCGGTTCCAAGAATATCTTTGCTTGGAAACCCGGCCCGTAATGTTAAGCGCAACGATTTAATAACTTTTATAGGTCTGGCAACGACTAAATGAAAAGCGATAGTACATAGGTATACTTCACTATTAATATCACAACTTCAACACCGTATTACAAACATCACCACTTAATACAATTCGTTCCTAAAATTACACCACAGCCGCAGCAAGACTTTTTGTGCGTGCTTCTGCACGTATTTCTCTTTCTCTCTAAAGACCATAATACTTCCTCTCTGACTCTCCAAAGACAATACTAATCCTACTTAAACCTAAGAGCTTACAACTACCCAGTACAATATTAAAAGCGTCTGTGGAACTCGTTATATTTACAATTTCACAGTATTTACATTTTTAATTATTAATCATTATTTAATACTAAGATATAATTAATAATATATATATATATATTGATTGGAGACTAAAGGTTGCAGAAAAGTTGTCAAAAATTGTCTCCTAAGTAACATAGAATTTCTTTTACACTTTATATTGCTCCCATATGTTTCATACTTTTCTACTGAAATACTGCCGGATGTAACATATTTACCAGGAAGGTTCTATTGGAGGGATAATTCCATTTGGAGAGTTTTGGAATTAGAT